>QAXK01002874.1:0-12681 GCA_004335735.1 Chlorella sp. KRBP | reverse complement strand
ACGTTCGCCACAACAAGAGTGGCATTGCCCACCGGGGTAGAGCCAGGATAAATCACTAAAGAGGACTTGTTTATGCTTTGAGAGCTCTTGTTTGTCTCCTAGCTGTTGTGGGCTTGTGTTGCCCATCCATACACCGCCAGGCACCCTGTCTGGCGACACTGAGTGTCTGCAAGACCACAGACTAGGTCTCAGTGTGCATTCGCAAGATACACACTCTTTGTGGCTTGCCTTGCCGATGGACGACCAAAGGGGTGGCTATCCTATCTTTCAGCGTGGTGTGCTGCCGTGGCCAGCACAGCTTCATGCAAGCAGCCATGGCCTTGAATAGAGCACCAACTTGTTTGACTGCCCTCCTGCGGCGTGTAGTGGCTTGTTTGACTGCTGCTGCTGGTCTTTGCTGTCCTCATTGTGCCACAGTCGAGACAGCGGCATGCTACTGTTTCCGTCGTCTGCTTGTGCTTCTTTGACCTAGAGCCCTTGCAGTTGGAAAGCAACTGCCGCACATTGCCTAGCAGTATGGCATTTTGGGTGGGTGGGTGGCGGGCCTGGCCGGGGTCCTTTCTCCTGACAGCTTGGTGTTGACACCATTCACAGTCAGTCCTAGTGTTTGCAGGTCTGGCTCTCAATGAAGGCTGAACACTTGGTGTCCTTTGACACCCTTTTGGACAGTGTCTTGGGACTGGCCCCTACCAATCCAAGTGTGGTTCTGCTGCAGCCGACATATACTGCAGCGCCCTTGTTTACCTTGGTAGCTTGTGCTGTATGCACCTAGGTGGGCGTTTTTGCAGTGGCGCCACATGCGGTTTTCGTCGGGGGCGCAAAGGTCCCGTTGCGATTGATCACGAGCTACCTCACAATATCTTTGAGGACAGTGAGGGTGCCCTTTTCGCGCCATCCTACGGTCGTTTGGAGCCCTTGCACGTTTGCAGCATCACGATCAGTCCCTTACTTGTGTGCCTCTGCTGGCTGGCACAGCCTGATGGCTTGTGCTTTGCTGCGCAGCGCACTACGTAGGCTTGGCATGCACGAGTTCGGTGTCGCAGCTGCGGCTCTGCATCGCAGCGATGGTTGGGTAAGGCGGCACATGCTGTGCCAGAGTGGCCCCTTTGGCCAGCTCTTTCGACACTCAGGGCCAATGGAGTGGTCGATGTGTGCCTACCATTCATGTTGAGCCAGCTCGCCGCTTGGCTGGTTTGGACACGCGCATGCGCTGTGTTACGCTGTGTTGCATCGTGTTTGGATCCTGTGACTGGGGCCTTCGCTAGTATTGCTGTGGCATGATGGAAGGCGCTGACAGCACCTGCTGTGAGATGTTGCTGTTGTGTCCACTACAACCCCCCAGTATTGTCAAGTCATACTGCACGAGGGGGTGTCCTGGTGTGGTCTTCGGAATGCATTGCAGCACTGTGCAGGCGGGTGTTGTGAAGGGCAGATGCCCAGCTGCGTGGCACGGGTGTCAGGTTTTGTGGAAACCAGTCGGACGACAAAAAATCGGGGCACAGACGGGTGTGCGGTACGGAAGCAGTGGTGAGCAGGGCTGCTTGTGTTTGTGTACAAAGCACGGCCTGTAGGACTGCTTGTGAAGCTGCGGACAGGCATTGGGCTTGAGATTCATGCTTGGGGTGGGGCCAGCATCGAATCCAGGCCAAAACAACTCAATCTCCCCACAGCGCCACCCAGGTGCTCTGGGCTTGCACAAATCTCTACCACCACTTGTTGCCATTGGCGCCCGTTGTGCCGCCCATACTGCTCATGTACCCAAACCCTCGCCCAGCTTTTTCGCCCTGCGCTGCAACAGCAGGCGGCTGCCCCCTTGGGGAGGCAGCTGCTGCTGTGTAGGTTTGGGCCAGTGCTCGATTGGACACTGGGCCAGCTGTGCAGCACAGGGCACCTAGATACAGCACTGCATAGCATGGGGTGCCCAGGGTGCCTGCAGCGTCTCGGGTGGAACCCTTTGTGGCAGGCTGTCATGCTTCTTTGTGGGGATTTGCCAGACATCCTGGGCAGACAAGCCGCGGCATGTTTCTACAAGGTGTTGACAAGCCGCGGTGTTGCATCAACGCATGTGTTGTGGCCTCACTGGGGCCATTTGGCTTGCAAGCCACCTGGGCTCTGCAGCCACAAAATGCTCGACACAGGCGCAGCTGTGTGTCACCGCAGGCTGCCGTGTGGCAGTCGGTGCACCCTGGCAGCCCTTTTCAGACCATTTGGCTGTGGAGCGACGTACGGAAGCCATGAAGCTGCTAAGTTGTTGGGAGTACGGTGCTGACCCGGGTGACTCGTGTTTGTTCGACTGAAGGGTGTGGGAGCCCCGCATTACATGCATGGCCGATTGCTTGGGCTGTGGAGCCATGCTGCAGCAGCATTGTCCAGCCTTAATAGACTGACAGCTGCTGCTCTTTTCAGGCAGCTGTGCTGTGGCTTTTTTCAGTTTTACGTGTGCGTGTTTGTGAGGGAGGTAGGTAGGGTGGTTTTGTGCTCGGCTGCTTGCTGTGCCGTGCTTGCTATGTATTCATGCAGTCGGGCCCCCCTGCTGTCCTGTGTAGAGCAAGCATGCTTTACATGTGTTTGGAGGTTTGCAGGTGCCCAGCCTCAAGCTGCTTTGCATCGCAGAGGCACTGGCAAGGGCTGTCCACACGCTGACAACAGCGATGGGTTGCCAAGTCACGTGTTGTTGGGGCGGGACTGGTACTATCTTGGGGTGTGTGTGCTGTCTTGCGGGGATGTTGCAGTGCAGCACATCGCGCACATCATGAGTTGTAGAAGTGCTGTTGCATCCTGTTGAGCATGTTGCGTGGCAGGCGCACAGTAGTGGAGGTGAATGCTTTCCTGCAGCTTGCTGGTGTGCATGCTATGCTGCGCTGTGCTTGCAGTGCTCCCTTTGGTGCTTTTCTTCCCTCATGCGATGTCCTCGTGCTGCATCTTGCCCTTGCCACAGGTTGCCTTCTTCCTCACTGTTGGCATATCGCCTTTCCCCACGAGGCCCAACCAGTTGTACCAGTTGTACCAGTTGTGGTCAATCGTCACTACCATTACAGTGCACACAAGTGCCAGTGGCGCACACATGTGCTGCAGCTTACTCTCAGCACAGCACAACAGCGTGGAACCCAACTTGTGGCCTGTCGCGAGCTGATGCAGCCACGTGTGTGTGGTTTTGTGAGATGCTGGCCTTAAATTTCAGGGTTGTGGTGGATGTCTGTGAAGCCCCATGCAGCGCCATGTGTGCAACGCTTATGGATGGCTCAGCATCCCTCTGGGCGAACCCAATCTGATGTTATGATGAACTCAACTTAGCACCAGTGGTGGCTGCCATGTGTTGTCGTGTGCATTCCAAGGTCTGGCCTGGCCCTCTCAGCCCTGTCTGTCTGTCCAGTATGCCCAGTGGATGCGGCCTGCTGGTCTGGCTAGGGTTTGGGGTTCAGGGTGTATCTTCACCCCTAACACGGAACCCTGCTGGCTGCTTGTGTGTCTCGGCAGCTTCCACCTGGGCTGCTGTGTGCATTGCCGCAGGGCAGTACACTGTGATGCAGCAGCCGGCATGGGTCTGTCTTGTGGGTATGTGTCAGGGTCGAGTGCACAAGCTAGCGCTGCGGCAGTCCTGCTGGTGTTTGTTTGGTAGGGAGGTGTGTGCAGAGCGTCCAGCTCTGACAGTGTCTGAGCATCATCAGGATGTTGCTTCCTTCCCTGTTGTGGTTGGAACCAGCTGTGTGGCAGGTTTTCCAAGTGCCATCTTGCACATTGCGCCTGTTGAGTGTGTTCGGCAGTTGCTGCGGCAAACTCAAGTGTTTTTTGTGGGCAGGCTGAAGCAACAAACTCAAGCTGGATGCGTTGCATTATGTTTTCGGACTCGAGAGTCATCAGGTCCCTGTGGTTGTGTCTGGCTCGCGCTGGTAAATGCTTGGACTTGAGCTTTGGCAATGGATCGATGCTGGTGTCCAGTGTCTGCTCCCCAAGGACATCTGACAACAGCTGTCGTTGGGATTTCATGTTTCAAGGCACAGCTCACGATGGCAGCACAGACCGCTGCATTGCAGCACACATTGGCTTGGTAAGCACCATGCATATGAAAGGAAGTGGAGGCATCAGCCATCACTTTGCATCATCGCACTACTGTGTCAGGGCTGGGGGAGCTGAGCAAATGATTGGATACTTTGCACTTCGATCTCGACAGGAACTCAGTCAGGCAACCGAAATTCCAACAGGCATTGCGTTTAGTTGGCGATTAGGTCACACCTCACAGACCCACAGTCACCCAGGACCGTGCCAGAACCGTGCCAGAACCGCCTTGAGAACCACACTTGTGCGACTGAATGGTGATTATCCTCAATATATCTAACATCTATATGCTTCCATTACATATTACGGCAGCTATTGAGGGCTCCCGCTATTGAGGGATCCCTACAGCTGGGCACTCGGATGTATCAGTTTTCCGGGCTACTGAAAAGGCCAGAGACACATGATGTTGTCTTTACAGTACCTGATGGTGTGGCGAGTGCGGGATTCTGCAAGATTCTGCCGCTGGGAGTATCGGAGGTCTGGAGCAGGAGGCACGGTGAGTCGAGTGTTGCTAAGGACTCAGTTGAGTGTATGTTCGTGTTACTGAAGAAACCACCGCACAGTGATGTCTTTGGTGCACCCTGAGCAGGCAGTGATGCACTGTGCAGTACAGCAACAGCTCCCAAGGAAGCTGTGCAGCAACAGCAGGGGACTGCAGCTGCCTGGCATGTGGTTGCCTGGTTGAAGTGTGTAGGTATGTCTGAGTGCTGGTGAGTATACACTTGCTTATAATCAAGTCATCTAAAGATATTACTGGACTATCTGCCCTGCAGAGCGTTGGGAGGAGGCGAGGGACAAAAACGGCCGCATAGCCATGTAGTAAACCTGGAGCCTGACACAGCCCAGGTGGTGCTGGATGCACTGCAGTCAGCAGTCTTCACCGGCAAGCTGCCAGACTCTTGTGACTGGAAGGTCAGTGCTTTCTTGAGAAAAGCGAATGCACCAATACACCATGGCCGTGAAGTGGTCAGCAGCAACTGTTTCACATGATTGGCATGGCAGCATGCAGAGTCACTCAGGCTTATGTGCGCCATCACAAGCCCTTGCATGTGGTGGCTGTTGCTCTGACGGGTCTGGTTGTGCTGATGCTGCTTTGCAGGTCCTGCTGCAAGTGGTGCGACTTGCTGATGCTGAGCTGATGTTGAGTGTCATGGAACTGGTCACGACAGCACTATGCAGCTACAAGTGGGCTGATGAGGCTTTGAATGCTGCGCAAGTGAGAGGCATTGACCGTGTTTGGCAATCACTGCTGTTTGTCTGCAACCACCACAATGAAACCACACATACAAGAACACAGTTCTCTCCAGAAGCAGCCACCTGTGCCTGCCTGCAACGTCCCTTCCGCACATTATTGGCACACTGCACTGCAGCAATCGGTCACCAGATGGCCCAACTGTTGCTTCACACCACCATGCCCACCACATGATGCATGCAAGACATGGCATTCCGCCAGATGTTGTCCTAGCACTGCTGAGCACACCTGTTGCCTGCTGCTGCTGCAGGCTGCTGGCAGGATCCAGGCCATCCATGCAGCAGTCGGCCATGTGTCGCAACTAGACACGTGGGTCACAAGCATCTCAGAATCCCTCACAGCCGCCACAGTGGACCAGGTCAGCACTGTGATTCAAGTGCTGTATGGTGAGTGCAGCAAACAGCAGGTCCATGCTATGTGTTGCCATGACTGCTGCACAACGCGCCGTTTGGTTGATGGTCACAGCTGCTGGCAGTCAAGCTCAAGCGTTGGCGTAATCCACTGTGGGGTAGGCCCAGTGCAGTAGGCAGCACAGGGTTCATGCAGCAAGCTGCACCCCCCACCTATTTTGCCTGCCCAATACACTGGCACAGCCTGGTGCTTGCGGAAGAGCTGCATGGAACGTGGTCCATGCACTCTATTCTATGATGCATGCTTCTCGACCACCTCTGTGTACTGCACTGCTGCCTGCTGCCCACAACACCATCCTATCAGCTCTGCCGCCAGATTGTGCTGCTGCGTTGGGCGTGCTGAGGGCCGCATGGCCCAAGGTGGTGGATGGACTACTGCCAATCAACCTACAGAAAGCCGCGATCAGTGCCGTCCTGCGCCACAAAGAGGTGTGTTGCCCGGTGCTGCAGTGTATAATGCTCACCATGGCCCAGAGCCCTTCATTCAGATGTGCGCTGTCTCCTAAAGTGCCAGCTGCATCTGGCATGCCATGAGTGGTCCAAGGTTTGCGGGCGCTGCTGACACATGCTGACGTGGCAGCGCTTGGTGCAGCTGTGCCGCTGTGGTGAAGCAGGCCAAAGCTTCTGCACTCAATGCGCAAGAGGTCGCCCTGCAATTGTCAGAGTTGTGTGCTGTCAGGAATTTTGGTTGATAGCTATACTTAAAAGCACTTGCCGACAACACACACGTGTGTGCATTGTGCAGGTCCTGCTGTGTCAGCCACAACTCAGCTTCCTGACAGACATGCGGCTGTATTCGCCCCACGAGCATGTCTGTCTTTACCAGCTGCTGTCAGCAATGGCACACACAGTGTTGGGCAGTCCTGCGGCAGTCCTCAGCTCAGAGACAGCCCTGTCAGACTTTTGCAACAAGCTGTCATGCTGCACACACTGGCTGCCGACGCGTAGCATCTGGAACTTCTACATCAACAGGGTTGACAAGGACTTCTGCAGGCTTATCCTGAAGGTGCAGCAGTGGCGGCGCAATCACCTGTGGACAAACGAACCGTGGTCGGTCCGTGGCAGCTTGCGTTACGTCGGTGACATTGACAAGGAGTCCCTCCACTTGTTGTGTGGCGGTGATCAGGGCCTGAGCATGTTCACCCTCAGCGAGCTTCAGCTGCTGCTGCTGCCAATGCTGCACAGCATCAAAGCCAGCAAGCCACACATCAGTGCAGTTGCGCAGTTTGTCAGGCTGGCACAATAGCACGCAGCTCTGCAGGTAGCAGCAGAAGCAGCAGCAGCGCAGGACACTCTGCCACAGCTGGCTCCTGGGCACACAGACCCGCTTGCTGCTCAGCAGGAGCAGCAGCCAGATGTTGATGCTGTCTGGGGTCAAGGAGAGGCTGCTCGGGGTGGCCAGCCATTGCAGCAATTTCAAGTCATGCAGGCCTTCCCTCAGCAGCGGCAGCAGCAGCAGCAGCAGCGGTGGCGGCGGCAACAGCAGCTGGGAGCTTTGGAGGGGCAAGAAGCCATGCAACTACATCAAGAGCAGTACGTGCAGATACAGCAGCAGCAGCAACGACAGGAGCACCTGCGGCTGCAAGCTTTGGTGTGGCAGCAGGAGCGGCGGCAGCAGCAGCAGCAGCAGCGGCGGCAACAACAGCGACAGCAGCACATGCAGGACGAGGGGAGTGCGCTTGCGTACACCTCTTCATCTGACAACTCTGATGACGATGATGAGGGGGTGCAGTACAGGTTGCAGTACAGGGGGCCTGCAAGGCAGCAGGGGCAGCGTCCAGTGGAGCGTGCTGCAGGGCTGCCTGTGGAGCAGCGTTGGGCACCAGTCCCGCAGGCCGCCGTACATAACCAGGCTGGGGAGCTGCAGCTTGATGCCCTGTGGCCGCCTGCAGCTCATGGCCCAGGCGTGCGGGAGGGGGTACTGGTGGGCAGGCAGAGAGACATCAGGACGGCAGGGGTCAGGACAGATACCGGCCCTATTGAGGCTGCAGCTGGATGGTGTGGTGTGCAGGACAGCTGCTGGAAGACAGCTCTTGCTGTGCTGTGTGCCTACGCTGCGGTGCCTGCCTACCAACCCATCAGAACCCTGTATGACTATTGTTACCAACATGGTGTGGTGGCGGGACAGCAATGGGGGTGTTGCTTACCTGTAATTGCAATGGCGAGGCTGTCGCTGTTGGGTGGCTTGAAAGCTGCTCAGACGCACAAGGCTTGTGGCCAGCACAGCCGCTGTGCGGCCCGGCACAGGGTTAGCTGGACAGGCCGCCTGTGTGTGACATGGGACTTTTGAGGCCTTGCTGTGTTGCTGTGAGGGATTGGCGGGGCCGAAGCTTCAGCTGAGTAGCCAAGTCTGTGGGCTGATCAACTTGAGCACGTCCCGCAAGGCTTCCTTGTGCGATTGAGGTCCTGGAGCTGCGATAAGAACGGCTTTGAGATCAGGTGTGGACCTGCGCCCGGGACGCCCTGACTGACTTGAGTTCATGGGTGCTGTTGCTGCCAGCAAGGGAGGATGAGCTGTCCTTGTTTGTTCTTGAATGATGGTGGGATGCTGAAACATTATCAAGGACAGTGGCTCAAGCCATGTGGAACAATGTGAGTGGTACCAAGGCACACTTTTACATGGCATGCCGCTTATACCACTCGTCAGAAGCCCATGCGCTCATGCGCAGGCAGGTAACGATAAGGCGGCCACGGCAGCTGACACCAAAACTGTAATGGGTGTCTGCAGACACAAGACGCCACCGCCCCTCGCAGTGTGGATGGATAGACAGGCATGCCATGCGCATGCATGCAAAGACACACATGCACACGCTTCTGCTGTGACAGCAGCAAGGTGATGGCCCCACAGCGACACTCAATGAACAGGTGCCTGAAAACACACGTGCACCACCCATGCCATCACTCCCAGAGCAAAGGAGTGTGCACAACACTCAACTGCTGAGCGCACCACTTTGTGTGCGGAACATGCCACACTTCCCAAAAAGGGGCCCACATTCGAGGGACTGCTCCCGGCCAGCTGGGCTGTACAACTGCAGCTGACACCCTGCACCTTGCAATGACAAACCCCCACACAACAACACCAGAGCCCAGCATGCCAGGGGACAACGGATGCTGTGACACACAGCCGCCACTGCAGCCTCAGTACCCATCATCATCCTCCCCACCACCACCCTGCTCCTCCTCCTGCTGCATCTGCTCCTGCCCCTGCTCCTCATCATCCTGCTGCTGCTGCTGCTCTTTCTCCTTCTCCACCCCCATCAGCTTCTGCCGCTTCCAGCGCATGGCAGCCTCCAGCAGCTTCAGGTTTGGAGCCACGCCCGCCTCCTCAGGGAAGACGTAATCGTAGTACTCCTCCATGCCACCCAGGGGCGTGCCGTCACTGGTGGCGATGGGGCGCTTGCGCTTGATGCGCTTCGGCATCTTCTTCGTGACAGCAGCAACAGCCTGCGCCACCTCGTCGCGCGTCCTGCGGTGGAGGCAATCGGGGAAAGACAGCTTGTGGTCATGGGTTGTACAATGGAACGACAGAAGGGGACAGAAGGGGTCCTTGCACTCGACTTGAGTACTCAGGTCGCTTTAAGAGAACATGAGAAGGGCAAACACTGCAGCTGTTGGTTGGTGCGACTGTACTCTGTAAGTCAGCAAGAGATTCAGCCCTGTTTTGTTGGTGGAGACAGCAAGGACAGAAAGGCGCAACAGTAGTTGAGCAAACCAGCTGCAACCGACCTGAACTCGCTGCCTGCAGCCTCAAAGTCTCTCCAGGACTCCAGCAGCATAACAGCCTCCTCCTTGGCATCTGGTGCACCCTCACGGATCGACCTGAACCCGCGCTCATACACAGCACGCGCACGGGCCGCTCTCGACGCCCGGTCAGCCGCCGACAGGCTCTCGCCTGCTTGCCGCAGCTGCTGCTGCTGGTCCGGCTGCTGCTGCTGTTGGTCTGGCTGCTGCTGGTCCTGCTCTGGTAGGGGCAGGGGCTCCGCCTCGAAGCGCGCATAGGAGAGCCAGACCTTGACGTGCTTTGTGCGGTCCAACAGGCGCTCGTACAGCACACGCACACGCTCCCGGTTGCCCTGCAGGAGGGGCAAAAGGCACGCAGAGGCACACACAAAAGTCAAGACACTCCCAGCAGTGCCGTCAGGGCCGTCAGTCGTTGGTTGATGCCATGGACAGGCTCCACATGAGAAAGAACACACAGCCCCACAAACCCATGGGCTGCAGCATCGACACGTCCCCTTGCAATGCTAGCACATGATCAGACAGACTGGACACTGGCAGCGAGCCAAAGACACAACTGTACACACAAGCCAGCCACATTGATCACACCGTCCCAACCCTCTACTGTGCGCAGCAGCAGATGCAGCAGGAGGGCAGCCCCTGCCACTGCCCCTGCTACCGCCACCAACCGTGGGAGCATCTGCATTGCTATAGTACCCTCCCGACCCTACCCACCTGGCTGATCTCAAAGTCGATGTAGGCCTTCCAGACAGCCTCGGGCATGTCCAGCACTGGCTGACTGATCGCCAGCTCATACAGCCCCCGGGCGCGGCCCACCTCGACCAGCATCACCTCCAGCTCAGCAAACCTGATGACAGGGGGGTGAGTCATTGATGACAGGGTGAATAGTCATTGGCGACAGGGTCACGGTGAGAAGAAGTTAAGTGTCACATGATACAGTGAAGACACGCGGCCGACCTCAGGCAGCATCACTTTCAAGTGAGGAATCATTATGACAGGGGTCGAGCCATTAATGACAAGGTGTCAGGTGATGGGCTGACACACTGTCACTTTGTAAAGCTCACGACCCTATCGGCTGCACCACACGAGCAACAGCTGGTTGTGGCCCTTGCTCATAGCCATGTGTGTCATCGAACACCTCACCAGATGCCAGATCAAAAGCAGCAGCTGCTGCTGCACCCCGCATTGGCACTTACTTGAGCCAGGCCTGTGCGTTTGCTGGGTTCCACTCCACATACTTCTCATACAGCGTCCGGCACCTGGACAGCACAACCAGGACAACGACAACTTTGTGTCTTGGTGTCTGCTGCACAAACGGTGCCGCATGGCCATCTGGGGGCCTTGGTGCATTTTGGGGGCACCCGGCTATAACTTGACGGCAGCCGGCGATTACAAAGCACAACAACAGCAGCAAGGGAAAGCGCAAGCCGCAACAGCAGCAGCCAGAGAGAGCGCGGGATGTGGCCGTTGCATCCAGCAACAGGCCCTGAGTGCTCGCAGCAGCACCCAAGAGTGCCGGCAGCAGCGCTCAGAGCCCGCAGCAGCAGCCACCCACCTGTCGATGTTGCCCAGGGTGAGCTCCAGCTGGATGTACTCCTTGAACAGCTTGTCCTTAGGGCAGGTGCCCAGCGCCAGACCCAGGATCTTGCGCGCAGCATCCAGCCTCTTGGACCGGATCTGCGGTGCACACAGACAGTTACGCATCGAACAGAGCTTGGGAGCACAGCCTGAGTGGTTTTGTCACACCACAGAGGCTGTAGGGCTTGCGAACACGTGATGGGGTGTGAGAATCTGTGTGCATGGCTTGTGAAGGCCGAGCAAGCGGCTGTCACGGATACACAGCAAGGTCAGAGAGGAGGGCGAGAGGGAAACAGCCTACTCAGGTGCATACATGCAAGTGATGGCGCTGTCGGAACCACCTACAAAATATGCAGGGTTTAGCAACCCACGCACACATATAGTCGGTCATCACTTGCAAGGCATACAGCAGCAGTAGCAGCAGCAGTACCCACCTCGAGCTTTGCAGCCAGCAGCCAGAGCTTTGCGAATGTGAAGGAGGAGTGAGGCACCAGCTTGAGGACAGCCCTGCAGCACAGTACAAGCAGCAGCATGCACTTCCCGTGTCAGCACACCATGTTGAGCACCAAGGCACAATGCTGCAACAGACAACCGGGTGGCCCTGAGACACAGCAGCACATCGCGGCCCTGTGACTGCGGACGAGACACCCAGCCTGCACTGCCACCTTCTGAAGGATTATGCCTCCATGCCCCACATGCCAAACATGCCTCGGTGCCCCAGATGTCAGTGCCCCACCTGCCAAACACCAAGCGCGCCGCGTACCTGTACACCTCACGTGCCCTGTCGGGCTCCTCAGCGTCCAGCTCCTCAAACAGTGCATACTTGATCCACAGGTAGATGTAGCGCCGCCAGAAGCGCTTGTCGTTGCCTGGCGGCAGGTTGGCCACGGCACGCTCATACACCTGCAGACAGCGGCACACAGCGGGCGTCATTGAGCGGGCAGTCACAGACCAGAGACAAGGGCTTGCATCAACACTCTCCACAGTAGTGCTTCAGGCAAGGTACAGATAGTGCAGCGATACCTTGAGGGAAACCCTGATGGTGCAGCGCTGATTCGGCTCTGCAACATGCTGCTGATGACACCCTCCACGCCGTGCACGCAAACACTGCCCCACTTTGCCAGCGCAGCAACTGCCAAGCCAGCAACTCATTGTGGCACCGCCCCAGCCCCAGCGCACCTCCCGGATGCGCTTCACGCTGCCTGTGCTCTCCTCCAGCTTCACATAGTCAAACCAGGCGTCATAGTTGAGCGGGTTCTCAGCCAGCTGCTGCTCGTATGTGAAGCGGCGCTTGGACAGGACCACATCCTCGATGCCCTCCCTGCACACACAGAGATAGAGAGAGAGAAGCACAGGCCAAACGCACGGTCAACGCCATGCAACCATGCCCGAGGATGAAGGTAGGCAGCTTGTGTGTCATGCTAGGTGTTCGTATCAGATCATGTGTGTATCATCGGGTGAGTGCACTTGTGTGTGCGTGCATGCGTATGTGTTGTGTGTGCACAGACACGTCTGAAATGGTCGAGAAGGTGGAAACAGCATGCATTACAATTGGGAGAACGTTCGTGTCTCACACCGCCTGCGCAGGCAAGACACAAGAAGCAGAGCCCGTGCACCCACCTGCTGCCGTGCTGCTTCTCAAACGTG
>QAXK01002872.1:0-13364 GCA_004335735.1 Chlorella sp. KRBP | reverse complement strand
CCATGTTTTTTCAGTGCAGGCCCTGTGGAATCTGCACTCGGTGGCCACTGGTCTGCGATAACGCAGGTGGCCAAACCTAATGGGTTACTGCCTTGCCCTACGCGTGGGAGACCGCGACAAGCCTGCCTGTTTGCTAGGCGAACCAGCCTCTGCTGCTGCCATGCTGCTGGTCAGGGCACCTGCACAAGCAAGCCAGCACAAGGACGCAGCCAGCAAGTGTCAGATGTTGCTAGCCAACCCCACAGCACAGCACAGCACACACAGCACAATATCTCAGGATCAGGCTGCGTACTCAGATCCAAAGCAAGGCATGTGTAGCCAGCATGCGTGTATCAAGCATACAAGCTGCCTAGTTGGCAGTCTCTCGGCTGCACCAGTGCCAGCCCCACGCCGCCCCGTCGGCACACCAACCTGCAGGGTAGCCCCCCGCCAGCCACGCCTCCATACCGCCGCTGCCGTCCGTGCGCTGCCTGCCGCCCAAGGCCGCCATGAAGTGCGCCCGGTGCGGGGACCTGCGCGGCGAGTCCGGCCCCACGCTGTCAACGTCTGCGCTGCTGGGTGCCATGGAGTACCCGTCCTCGGGCCTGCCGCTGCGGTTCTGGTCGCTCACAACGCTGAAGCTGTATGCCGCGTTGCGTGGCACATTCTGCAGCAGGACCTCCCGCGCGGCCATCACACGGGCCGCTGCCACGAGCCCCGCGCGGGCCGCTACCCCAGCACCCGTCAGCAGCTTCCCGCTGGGCCCCACGATGCCGGTGCCAGCTGCAGCCGCCGCAGCCGCTGCGGCGGCGGCTTCTGGCGGCAGGCCGGCGGCTGCTGGGGGTGCAAAGGGTGTGTGTGCATCCGCACCGCCCCTGCCCACACCCCCGGGCCCTGCTGTCAGCAGCAGGGTCTGTGGGCGGGCCATAGGCAGGCTGGGGTGGGTCTGGATGGGCCGCTGTGTGGGGCGCACGCCTGGCCAGGGCTGCTGTCGGGGCAGGAACTGCAGCGTTGTCGGCTTGACAGGCACAGCAGGGACCTTGGGGGCGTCCAGATCGCCACCGCCACTCAGACGTGTCTTGGCAGCGTGTGAAGGCGACCCTGGCCCTGCAGCTGTCCCACCAGCCATGCCGCCACCCAGTGTGATGCGCTGCGGGCTGCAGCTGCCCATGTGCTGCTGCTGCTGCCCCGCACCACCAGCAGATGCCGCCTGCTGCAGCAGAGCCCCGTCGGCCCGGAACACCCGCAGCCGAACCTTCTGGCTGCGTGCGGGCGCTGCGGGGGCAAACCGTGCTGCCAGGCAGCTGCCGTCACGGCCAACGCGGGCCGCCTGCCGGTGCGCAGCTGCGAGTCGCTCCAGCAGCTGCTGCTGCGCTGCTGCGGCTGCTCGCTCCCTGGCGATTGACTCTGCCTCCTCTTCCTGCCGCTTCTTGCTGCGCGGCTTAGGGGGCGCGATGCCCTCGGCCGCTGTCCCGATGCCGCCAGGTGCGCCCACGATCGCCGCCATACCACTGGGCACCACACCAGCCGCCCCACTGCCCCTCGGAGACAGCACACCACCCGCATCTCCGGGGCCGTCACCTGCAGCAGCTGCTGCAGCGCCCCCAGCGCTGCCCTTGACAGCGTCGTACTCCACCCAATGCGCGATGCGGCCGGTTGCATCGAGCGTGTCAAACCGTCTGGACTGCCCTGACAGCTGCAGCAACACAGCAGTCGCCAGCAGCGGGCCATCGCCGTACGTCGCTGTCATCATGCGCCCACTGCCAACAGCTGCAGCCCGCTGCGTCGCTGCCGCTGCCGGCTGTCGCTGCGCGAGGGCCGTTGCTGCTGCTGGGTTCCTCATACCCGCAGCGACTGCAGCAGCCTCTGCTGCAACGCCTTCTACTGCCCTCCTGAGCCGCTTGAGGGGTGACGTTGGGGCCTGTGCATCAGCAGCGGAGCAGACAGCATCCTGGCCCAAAGCGGTCATGCTGCCCTCCTCACCCATGGCTACATTCAGCAGCAGCACAAACTTGAGTGCTGACAGAGCCACTGCCAGCTGTGCAGGGGCCCATGGGCTGGGATTGCCAGCACCGCTGCTGCTTCTGCTGCGGGACGCCCGGACGCTGTGCGGCATCTTGAGCTTGCGGCTGGCCCCAACGCCCCCTGTGCTGATCAGACACGCTGCAGGCGCCAAGCTCGACAAGTCGTCGTCCCACTCGTCGCCGCTGCTGCCGCTGATGCTGCTATCACTATCGGCGCCGCTGCTGCCGCCGTGGCTGCCGCCCTCAGGTGTGCTGCCGGCGCGGCTGTTGTTGCAGGTCTGCTGGTCAGCTGCTGAGCTGCCTTCGCCCACGATGCTGACGTCAGCACATGGCGTTGTTTGCTGCGCCCTTACAGAATACTGCAAAACAGGCGTGATGCGAAGGAGGGGACAACACACACTTTGATCAACGTGAGCAGCATGAAGACCCAGCACTGCAACCCTCTGCACACATCACTGTGTTGTCGGGCTCTGCGATTCAACTGGTTGCATGATACAGCTGCAAATACGCAACTAGCTGCGTACAAGAGGCGGCATACTACATGCCTCACTCATAGCCAGGACATGCCATATTCAGCTGTCCAACCAGCGCAACCACATGTGCAGCACACCGCAGCAGCTCTAAACCCTGACGTACCTTGGAGAAATCTGTCTGGATCTCGGAAGCCTCAGTCGACACGGCTGCGCTGGTGTCAAACAGCTGAGACGACGCGGGCCGGCGGCTGGGGCGGGACACGCTGCCCCTGGCCTGCTGCTGGCGTGCGGAAGCGTTGAGCTGCACCTGCGACGGCCCAGATGATGCTGCCATGGCAGCGTCTGAGTTCTCTGTCGACGCAGTCAAGCGCGCGGTGCAGCCCGTGCCGTTGTTGCTGGGCATGCTTGGGGCCCCTGAGATGGCTGGCTGGCTGCGTAGGGCCATGCTGCCGAGGCTGCAGTCTGACATTGCTGCCCGCATGAGGCTCTCACAGTCTGCTGCAGAGGTGCGAGGGGTGATCAGCATCTGCCTGTGATCGGGCACAGGGGAAGGGCAGCAGCTGGTTCTGATCAAAGGCCAGCAGGGGCAGCAGGAAAAGCTAGCCATGGGGATGTGGAGTGTTGCAGCAGGCTGCCTGTCGGGTTGCGTCATTGTTAGGTGCACTGGTGTGACTGTTGAGAGCAGATTGACACTGTTGGGTAGAAGAGCGGCTCGGTGTGACTGTTGAACACAGAAGTACACAAGATGCAAGTTCATCAGGTTGCAAACAACAGACACAGGTACACCTCAGCACGAGCATGCCACTTCTCGAGTCAATGCACACCAACACACCACGTGCTGTGCTGAAGTTCACTGCGTACTTACCCACTCAGCATCGCCAGGGTGTTGTCCCGGTTCTTGAGCTGGTTCTTGAGGACCTCCACCTCACCCTTCAGGTAGTCCCGCTCGTCCTTTATGCGCACGAGCTCATCGCAGGTGGTCTCATACAGCAACTCAGTGATGGGGGGTGTCGGGTACCCGCTGGGCGAGCCCTGCTCATCCCCCACGCTGCCTGCCCACTCCTGCTGCTCCTCTGCTGCTGCTGGCGCAGGCATGAGGTAGGAGCCCTCTGCCGTGAAGAGCCTGCTGCAGCTGCCGCCGTCTGCTGCTGGCGAGAGCGCGGGGCTGGGGCTGCCCATGCGGCTGAGGTGCTGCTGCTGCTGCTGCTGCTGGCCGAGCCATGCTGGGGAGTGCGGGGTGTCGCTCTCGCTGGCTGCATCATCCTCTCCAGCCTCGCAGCGGCCAGGGCAGGACACTGCACAGGAAGGGGCAGGGGCAGGACACATTGATGAGGCATGTTGTGATGGACCATATATCTTGGTAATACCAGAAATGCATTGCGGCATGCACATGCTTGCAAACAGAAGTGGAAACACCTGACCAGCACAGCTCTAGTTGGCGTAGGTGTGAGCATACATTGCTTGCAGCAGCTGGCCTCACCCACAAACCTCCACAAACCCAACCGCAACACAGTCACTCACCAGACACGGCCCTCCTAGGGCTCCTCGGGCTGCTCTCACCGCGATGCTGGTGCCCGGTCTGCTTTGGGCTGCTGCCGCCCCCTGCCGCTGCCATCATGTGCTGCTGGTCGGAGTGCATCATGTGCAGCATGCCCGACTGCCCCGTGGTAGGGCAGCTGCCGAGCCCAGAGACGTCTGACAGCTCCTCCACTAGCTCTGCAAGCCCAGTGCCCCTACTGCTCGGCCTGTCAGACCCCTCACTTGCATCCTCCTGCTGCTGCACTGCTGCCAGGCTCAGGCTGGCTTCAAGTGCTGCTGCTGCTGCTGCTGCTGCGGGCTCTGAGTCAGCCGATCCAGCGGCCGACCATGGGTCGCTGGGGAAGCGGCCGCTTGCTGCAGCAGCAGCAGCTGCCTCGGCGACCTCACTGAGCTCCTGCGGGGTCAGGAACACCGGGTCTGCTGCTGCGGCGCTGCTGCTGCTGGAGGCCTCGCCAGCGGGGTGATGCCACTCCTCATCAGTGGACGCTGATGCGTTGCTGTGTGCAGAACCCACAGGGGCAGAGCCAGCGGCACTTGACCCAGCGGCACGAGGCGAGGCCTGTTGCACTGAATCCTCAGCCTCCAAGGCAGCTGCAGGGTGGTCCCCAAGGTTTGTATTCTGCTGCTGCAGGTCCTGGGCGAGGCTGAATGGGATCGGTTCCGGGGGCAGCTGCATCCGCGGCGCAACCTCAGTCAGCAGGGCTGATGGCGGGGACATGGACACGACCCTCAGCCGCTCCTCGGCTGCAATCAGGGCTGCATTTACCTGCGACTGCAGGGCCTGCAGCTGCTGCTCAACCTCTGACAGGTCTCCGTCCCCAGTGCGGTCACTGGGCTGGCCATACGACTCTGCAGACGGCTCCGCACTCAGCGCTTGCATGGCCGCAGCAGCGGCGGCTGGCGAGAAGCGCCCTGAAGCTGCAGCCGCACTCACGGCTGCCGCCACTGCCCTTCTGCCAGGGCTCAGGTCGACCAGGGGGGGCTGCTGGGGCTGCTGTCGCTGCTGGTGGGTGCTGCCTGGCTGCTCCTGCTGCTTCTTGCAGGCAGCTGTGGACCGCGCAGTATGCTTGCTGTGCTTGCGCCTGCCCTCGTTGCGCGCCCCCTTCTTGCTGCGCGCTGCGACGCCCTGCCCGCTCAGCTGCTCCTGCAGCTGCACCGCCCACGCCTGCAGCTTCTGGAGGCAGGGCCCGAGCACGTCCACACCCTCGGTCGCCCGCCATGCGCGAAGCTCTGCGGTCTGGGTCAGCAGCATCGCGGGGCCCCGCAGCTTCTCGGCATCTGGCCCCAGCAGCAGCCGCTGGAAGTGTGAGGCCTGCCACACCCTGTGGCGGGCCAGGTCGCGCCTGGGACGGGCCAGGGCGTGGTGCCTGGGCAGGCCCTCCTGGCGCGTCTCCCAGCGGGACACGTCCTCCTGGTGCATCTCCCTCAGGGCCTGTGAGGCAGCAGACACACACCCACAGCATGCATGAGGCTGGGAACACGCAAGTACGCAGCGCTACAACTTGGGGCCGAATTTGGGCTGGAGATGCTGTGGGATGCAGGACCGCATCTTTGTGCTGTGCCACCGCCAGTTGTGCTGAGGGAGGCACACCCACTTTGGTGCCTCTTGACTCTCAGCCCCTCACCTGCATCTCATACGTGTGACGTGCATGGTCTGAGGGCAGCAGCGTCTCGATTTCCGGCATCAGCAGCCCTGGTGTGCAGGCCTTGCTGAGCTGCTGGCAGCCGCTGGCCACTGCTGCTGCTGAGGCCAGTGCTGAGGGGGGAGTAGGCACGTCCTCGCCCTCAAAGCACTCGGCGGCGGCGGCTGCGTCTGTCAGGGGGCGGCCGACGATGCCCAGCAGAGGCGCCACCTGCAAACAAGCACCAACAACGAGCACGGAGTGCAGAGTGACCGCATCCCCTTGCACACAGGATGTGCATGCTGTGCATTGTCCCATGCTACAGGCAGACTGCACTAAGGTGATCTACGTACCTATGATGTGAGCAGGCCTTGGCCGAGTGCAGGCAAAACAGATAAGTCCTGGCTGGTGACCGTCCCAGAACACACATCAGCTCACACATGAGGCCCCACATGTGCCTACAAGGACCAAGCTGACGTTGCACAACCACAGCTGCTTACGCACCTGCATGAACACAGGGGTCGCATGCACCGTGGACTCCATCGACACCAGGTGCAGCAGTGCCAGGCAGTTCCCGATGCATTGCAGGCCGGCCAGTGCAGCTGCACACACTGCATGGTCCTCCAGGGCGCTGGACAGCTGCTGCTGGTAGAACTGCAGGACTGCACCCGCGCTGTGGCACTGCTCGGCTGGAGGCAGCTGCAGCAGGCTGGGTGGCAGCTGCTTCTGCAACACCAGGAGCTCCTCCAGCAGTGAAGCCTGCAAGTACCAGGGAAGGTGTTGAGAACCAGGGCAAGGTGTTGCAAGGTGAAAGCGTGGCATGACGTAATGTGAAGTCAGACTTTCAGCTCGCATCCACAACATGCTTCATCATGTTGCAGCTATTGCGCCTCAGCATGTTGGCACAATGGCCTGTGCTAGCAGCCGCAATGGTATGTGGGTTGCTGAGCAGCACCAATGGCGATCATTCAGCAGAGCGCATGGTCAGACGAGCCTCAGGCAACAGCATCAGTACTTTGAGCTCACCTGCTCGTGCTCCAGCTTCTGCAGGACCCCGGTGATAAGCTGCTGGAGGCCGAGGGGTCCTGTGAAGCCGCGCAGGGCTGCGAGGTGCTGCCGGCCAAGGAAGGTCCGTAGGGGCTGCACTGCTGCCTCTACCTCTGCCATGACCCCATCGACCTGAGGTACACCACCAGCGTCAGTGTATTTAGGAGCCGTGGCAAGCAGTACCTGTGCCTCTGCATCATATACGGCAGTGTCCAGCAGGCGCAGCAGGCCCGAGACGCTTGCGGCCACTGTCCTGCTGCTGCAGTCCTGCTCGGCATCCTGGGGCAGCTGCTGCTGCTGGGAGTCCGCCGCCTGCCAGAGCTGCTCCCATGTGATGGGCAGCGGGGTGTACTGGGACAGCAAGGCATGCATGCGCTGCAGGATGGCACCATGCAGCTGTGACTCCACCAAAGTTGTCGGGCCATCAGCACTGCAGCACAAGCAGTTTCACACACACAATTGGTGCACCCGTTTTGCACTTTCGCAGAACCGAGTGGGCATGTGTGTCACAAGCCGGCAGAGCAGGGCTCCCATGTCTCAGAACAAGCATAAAGCATCCGTGTGTATACCGTGTGGCCCAGTCACACCATGTGAGACAGCATCAACATGTCAGGCACATTCACGCCAAGGTGCGCAAGACAAGCCGACACATGCAGCTGTACGGTAGCTTGCCGTTTTGCATCGAAAGTCCACAAGCCCTGCAGTGACAGTCGCTGCAACTCTTTGCGGTGCTACCAACACAAGCCATAACGTACCTGCATCGTTGCACCACCAACGCTGCATCCTGCTGCAGCGACTGCAACATCCCGGCCAGCAGCCACTGCCGCACATCCAGCTCGCATGCCCCCCACGCCTGCAGCGCGCGGCGCTCCCTGCACCGCCCTGCTGCGGCCTCCACGGCGTGTGCCGCCTGCACAGCCTCCAGCTTCTGCATCAGGGGTGTCACCCCAGCAGGCTGCTCCCCTGTGCTTCCTGCTACTGATGCAGCCAGGGACCCAGCCCCGGAGCTGCGCAATGCCCCGGCCCTGCCATGTCGTTTCTTCCTGCCAGCGCGCCCGCCGCCAGCTGGGCCCGGGCTGGTACTGGGGCCTGTGGTGGCCGAAGCTGATGCGGCAGGGGCCTTGCCGGGTGCGGGCTTGGCAGCCGAAAACACGCCGCTGAAGCGCACTGCAGATGGGTCTGGCTGCTGGTCGCTCACGGGCTGTTCCCGGGGACTGTTCTCGCCCGGCGTCAGGACCTCTGCAGGCGCCTCAAGCTCTGCCTGCTGGAGCCGCTGCACGGCCCGCTGCAGCTTGTCCACAGTGCCGTGCTGCTGCAGCTCCAGCGCGGCGTCCGACAGCTCCTCATAGGTGCCTGCGAGTTGGGCATCCATCGCAGCGAGCGTGCCGGGATGTAGGGAGGACACGGCCTCTGCTGCGATCGCTGCGTAGTCGCCCTGCATGACCACTTTGCAAGGCTCGCGCATGAGGCTGTCCAAGTAGAGCTGCTTGACCGGCTGCAGCGGTGCCGCCTTGCAGCTGCTCAGCAGCTCAACTGTCAACGTCTGGTGGGCAGCCAGCGTCTGCAGCAGCACCAGCACAGCACTCATGGTTTGTGTCAAGATTGTGGATATGGTTGCGTCAGAAATAGACAGAAAACACAGTGTGATGGTGCCTCCCCATCAGAGTGACCGACACAGAACCGGTGGCAAGACCTGCGATATGCTTGCTGGCAGCGCATGCAGTGCTCTTCAGGGAGCCCCTGCACAACGATATCTCGACATGCATGCATGCTGGCAGGATGCTGCATTCCTGCTGCTGACACATGGGGCTGGGCCACTTCAAGTAGCCTTTGTCCACCATAACACATGCCTCACAGTTCAAGCACGATTGCGTACCTTGAAGTGTTCGTACGCGGTCGGCACCAGGTGCTGCATGTAGCAGCACATGCCCAGCCGCTCCTGGTGCTGCAGCAGCACAAGCAGCCCCGGCTGCAGCAAGCCGCAGCCCTTCAGGAGCTTGCGGGCATCCCACAGCACCTGCAGCGCCAGCAGGGGCAGCTCTGCGGGCATCTCCTCCAGGTGCTGCGTACAGGCTGCCATCAGAGATGATGGGAAGTTGCTCAGGCCTGGGGACAGCCCGAGGGTCGCCATGCTGAACTCAGCCCTCAAGGACCCGCCCCCGCTGCCGCTGCCGCTGGCGCCTGCAGCTGGGTTGTGCTGGAGCGGGCTGTCCGCCGCTGTTGCTGTTGGGTCCTGGGTGCGGATGGAGCGAGAGGTTGACAGGCAGCCCAGTGAGTTCCGCACGCCCTCACTCAGTGACGCCTCCGAGTCCTCGAACAAGAGGTTGTAGAGCGACCAGGGGTGCAGGCCCTTGGGGCTAGGGGGGCTGAGGTCCATCGATGCCGACACCTTTGGTGCACCAGGCCCCTGCTGCTTGCTGACAGCACCCCGTCCAGGCTGGCACCCGTGGCTGCTGGCAGCTACACCCTCCTGCTGCCCTGCAGCATCAGCCGCCGCCGCCATTGCTGCCAGACTGCTGCCACAAGAGGCGCCCACCCACAGGTCCGACAGGTCGGCAGCTGCCAGCAGCTGCTGTGGGAACTTCACCATGAGCTGCATGTGCTGCACAGCCTTGATGAACTGCTTGACCTGCTTCAGGGGCCTCGCAATGGATGCATCGGGCTTCGACACACCCGCGCTGCCTGCCGCGGCTGCTGCGGCCATCTGCAGCTGCATCATGAGGTGCTTCTTGGTCTCTGCCTTGATCTCGTGCATCAGCAGCTCAAGCAGCACGCGCAGGAGCTGCAGGGACGCTGCAGAGGGCATCGAATCCAGAGGCTGCATGGTCCCATCTGCACCCAGTGCATCGGCTGCACAAGCACAACAGGAGACACATCACAGGAAAGACATCACAGGCAGGTGAGGGTGAGCCTTGGCGACGTGTGACCATTAGCTGTGCATGTGTCTTGTGTCTTGAGCTGCACTGCTGGCTGTTAGCAGAGCTGGGGCTGTTTGTGCTGGAGGGTTGAGTTGTTGTTGCTGAGGAAGGAGTCACCAGCACTCTGACGCTACCATGCATTCCCTCACCAAGTCACCACGCCCAGGCCTGCAGACATGCCCCTGCGCCCTACTCACCAAAGCGGCTCTGGTGCCTGTCTTCCCGGGTCTTCTTGAGCTTGGCTGCAAACTTGAGGCCCCTCAGACCACTGCGGCCACCTTTCAAGGCAGAAAAGCAAGCCAAAGTCGTACTGAGCCCGTTGTATGCAAAACAGGTGTTGAACGCACACATCACTGCACTTGCACTACTATACAACATGATGCGTGGTCATCATGCGAAGCGAAGTGTATGCACCGTGACCCAATAGCTTGTGTACCTGTAGCGTCGGCGCCATGCTGTGGGGCCTGCTGCTGCTGTGCTGTCGGCTGTTGTGCCTGCTGCTCCTTTGTGCCCTGGGTGAACACCCTGATGCGGTTCATCAAACCCACTACACGGCGGGTCTTTGATGGCTGGTCCTCGTCAAAGTCCTCTGACGCATCTGGCTGCGCATCCGACCCGCACTGCGAGCCTGCAACATCCGCGTCCGCGACGCTGTCGATGCCGCACTCCCCCACCACTGCACTGAGCATCGCGAGCTGCTGGTCTGCAGTCACCGCCGGCGCCGCTGCGAGCGGGTGCTCTGCCTGCACTGCGGCAGCGGCGCCCTCAGAAGCCGTGCGAGCACCCCCACGACGCAGCATCGACAGCATCGTCTTCATGCGCTGCTTGCCTTTCTGGGGTGAAACCGGGCCCCAAGATGCAGGGATGGGTGCATTGTCTGCTGCGTTGCCCTGTAGTCCCTCCTCGTACTCCTGCCCAGACAGTAGAACGGCCCGCTCCTTGTCCTGCAGCTGCACAGCCAGCTGCTCCTTCTCCTGCTGCAGAGCTGCAAAGTCCTTGTCTGTCCCTGCATCCCCTGCTGCAAGCTCTGAGCTGCGCAGGTGGTGCTCAGGCTGTGGCTCTGATGCTGTTCGGCTGAGCAGCCTGGACCTGAACCCAAACAGGCTTGGCCGGCGCTTTGACGCCTCACCAGCATGGGTTGAGTCAACCCCCTGCTGCAGCCCCTCAGCAGCGTCAATAGCCAGTGGACTGTCCACCCACTCCCCAGGGTGCTGTTCAGCATCGCACTCTGCAGCCGCAGCAGCAGCACGCAACTGCTCCCTGCTGAGAGGACTGCCGGTTACCTCAGACAGCCTGGCGGCAAGGGGCGAGGCCCCTGCTCCTGCAGCCTGCAGCGAATCCCAGCCTCCGGGGCTGGACCTGCTGCCAACGCCTGCGGCCTCCCTGCCAGCGCTCGACAGCCGTGTCAGGCTGGCGGCGTGCTTGTGTGCTGCTACGATGCGCTCAAAGTGGGCGGCAGCAAGCGCAACAGACTGCGGGGAGTCGACCAAGGTCCCGACGGGCGATGAGGCCCTGTTTTCTGTGCCGGCTGCAGCTGCTGCCTCCCAGGGGAGGTCTGGGGGCCGCTCAAAGCCCGCACCGTTGAGGTCTGTGAGGCTGCCGCTGACCAGGCTGGCTGGCAGCGTGCTGCTCTCCTCGGCCCTGATCTGGCACAGCAGCATGTTGTTCTCAGAGTCAATCCACGCAGATGCTGCGCACGGTGGCTGCTGCTTGATGCTGGCCTGAGCTTCTGCTGCCTGCTGATGCTGCTGCTCCAGCTGGGTGTCCTGCTGGAGGGCACCACGTGGCGCGACAAGATTCACGGGCTGCTGTTGCTGCTGCTGCTTGGCAGCTGCCTCGCTGCTGCCCTCCTGTGCTGCTGCTGCGGCTGCTGTGGCTGCAGCATTGTCCTTCCTGCGTCCCGTTGTCCTGAGTTTGAACAAGCCCTTCAAAGTGCGCTTCTTGGACGGCTCAGCGCGTGGCATGGGTTGCGCTGCAGTCACCTGTGCTGCTGCTGCCGCCATTGCTGCCGCTGCTGCAGGCCCTGCTTGGCTTGTATCCACGTTGGCTGCAGAGACTTCAGGGGCTGTGACTGCAGCTGTGGCTGAGGTGTGGGCCTCAGTGGGCTCAGTGGGCTCATGTAGGGCACTGTCAGAGCTGTGGGCGCCTTGGATGTCTTGGACATGCCCCTCCTGCTGCAAGTCACGCCCCTCCTGCTGCACCTGCCCTGCATCTACCCCCACCTGGCTGACAGAGCAGGGAGAGCTTGCTGCTGACCGAGCGGCGGCTGCAGCCGCAGCCGCAGCGGCAGCAGCTTCGACATCCTCAGCGGCAGCTGCTGCCACGAGAGCCGTCGCAGCATCCTCCACACCTGCAGGCGCCTCGAGTGCTTGAGCCTCTGCAGCTGACTGCTGTTGCTGGGCGTTGATGGCCTCAACTGCACGCAGCAGCTCGTTGGTCACCTGTGCGGCCGCTGCAGCAGCTGCTGCCGCCTGCTGCTGTGCCTGCCTGCGGGAGGACCCTTTCAGTGACTGCAAGCGCTCCTTGAACCCTTCGAAACCCTCCCCGAGCGGCCGCCCCACCAGCTGCGAGTGGCTGGCTGCTGCTGCCAGGGCTGCATCTGCAGGCTTCAACGAGGATGCTGACGTGGGTGGCACTGCAGCAGCATCCACGTCCTCCCCGACCTCCACAAACTGGCCTTGCAGGCATGCAGATATGGCCCTCAAAAGGTCCTGCAGTCGTGGGTTGCACGCGTAGAGCTTGGACAGGGCGGGCAGCGTGAAGAAGGCAAAGTCATTCAGCTGCTTGACCGCAGTCTGCTGCAGCAGCGGTTGCAGCCAGCTGCTGCTGTCGGCCAGGAGGCTGGTGACGCCCTTGATGGCCCCCAGCACACTCATGAAGGGCACCACGTCATCGTCCTTCAGCTTATACCTGCGTGCAGTGCAACAGGCAGGCATAGGCTGTGTTACTGAAACAGGCAACACCACTTGACCAACAGCAGTTGAGGAACACGCCGAGCCCTTGACGCTGTGCAGCCGCTTGAGAGCGCATCACCACGCACATGGGTTCAATGGCAAGCGCTTGCTTTGTGGGCTTGACAGCTGCAGTTGCACCCCAGAGCGCATGCAGCATTCAACCTGCATGTTTTACTGTGAGGTGTCTGTCATGACCTACTGCAGACCTTGGAGTCACCCCAACCTGCCTGAAGCACTGCCTGCATCGCTGCTGTCAGGTCAACACACGGCAAGGCTCTCCAATTCTGCTGCAAATTGCATTGTGCGCACCTGTCACAGGTACCATCAGCGTCACAGCCGTCTGCAGGGAAGCCGTCCAGACATTGCTGTGGCTGGGTGCGTGCAGACGTGGGGGTTGTGCTGTCTGACCCAGAGCCACAGGTGGACAGCCGCCAGGCATCCAAGTCTAGCAGGCTGTTACGCGCAGCAGCTGCAAAGTTGATGCTGCCCGCCACCAGCTGCTCGGCATTGTCCAGGGCCTGCACACGCACACGCACACTCTTTGTGTCAGCTTCTGTGCAGGCTGCTATTTTGGTGGCCGTGTCGTTGTACAGCTGGGTGAACAGCACTTGCAACCCACCTGCATCCCCGGGTCTGGTCAAGCTGGTCAACGTACAAAGGCACACCAAGAAAAGTTGGGGTCAACCTCCATGTCTACAACTGCCTGGGACCTCCAATTGACATGCCTGCCCATACCTTGTTGTACGCACACACACATGCACCCCCCCCCACACACACACACAAACGCACACGCACATGCACATGCACA
>QAXK01002871.1:0-12344 GCA_004335735.1 Chlorella sp. KRBP | reverse complement strand
AGAAAGGAAGGGAACGCTGGTAGGCGTGATTGAGGAAGCTGTGCCGCAGGCCCCAGCTGCCATGGGGGCACTGGGGGCATGCAAACGGTTGATGAAACAGGTGGGGAGCAGGTGCTAGTCTGGCATTGGTGCACCGGAGAGGCTTCAGGGCAAGTTGGCGAGCTGCGTGATGGGTGGCGATGTCGGCGCTGCTGCCTTGCGGTGCACGCTGTATGCTATGCAGGCCGCATCCTCAACGTGACAGTGTGCCCGGCCGACACCAACGAGCCGCCGCGCCTGCTCAACTACATGACGGCGCCACAGGTCAGGCACTGAGTGGCAGCAGCAGGCGCTTTGCAGGCGCTTTGCAGGTCAGAAGCAGCAGCAGGCGCTCTGCAGGCGCTTTGCCGGCTTTGCAGTTGCTGCTTGCACCCACCGCTGGGCAGGGTGCAGCACCATGCTTTGCAGCGCATGCAGCAGCACTTATACGTGGATGCAGCAAAGACGCGTCTGTGCTACATCCGGCGGTGCGTGTGCCCACAGGCGCTGGTGTGGTCGGCAGTGGCGGCGTCCTCCTCCTTCCCCGGGCTGTACCCTCCTCAGTACCTGTTGGGCCGCAACAGCATGGGGGAGATCATAAGGTGCGCCTCGTGCGTCGGTGCTGATGAGTCGTTAATTCGTGGGCGACCTCGTGCTTGCAACAGCCTCGACAGTCAGTGTCAACACCACCACCTCTGCTACTGCTGTCACCATGTTGCACATGCTGGCACACCCTGCTTGTACGCGTACCTGCAGGCTGCACGCACACGGCGGCTCGGACCCCATGCAGCGGCGCTGGCGCGACGGCTCCCTGGAGTTCGACCTGCCCGTGCAGACGCTGGCCGAGATGTTCAACTGCAACCACTTCCTCGTCAGCCAGACCAAGTGCGTGAGCGTTTGGGGCACGTTGGGCAAGAACAGCAAAAGGCGCTGATGCTGCGCTCACACGTCCTTGGTGCTGAAGCACGTCGCATGGTGCTGCGGGACATCAAAAACACACGCAAATTGAGCCTACTCGGTGCTGTGGTGTTGCCTGTGTGCGCAGCCCGCACATTGTGCCGCTGGTCAATTTCAAGGCCATCTTTCCGCACAAGTGGGCCAACATCATGGAGGCGGAGCTCAAGCACAGGTGCGGCGGGACCTGTGCTTGGGCCACGTTGCGAGACGGGGGCCTGGCTTGGCCATGTTATGAGACGGGACTGGCTTTGGCACGTTGTGAGCCGGGCCTGGCGTGGGGCACGTTGCGAGACGGGGGCCTGGCTTGGCCATGTGATGAGACGGGCCTGGCTTGGGGTACGTTATGGCCAGAGGGCATATGCACGTGTGACTCCAAGCCTAAGGATAATAGCACCCGGACACCTCAACCCAGGCCGCAGCTTGCAGGCACTGACCCTGTGGCTACCGCCCTCCTGCCCGCCTCTCCTCGTGACCGCAGGCTGCAGGTGGTGCAGTTCCTGCTGCCCGACTGGAAGGTCTCCAAGTACCTGACCCTCTGGACGCAGCCGTGGGAGGGCGACATCACCTTCACGCTGCCCTCAATGCTCTACAGCCTGGCGCGCATCGTGTCCAACCCCACAAGCACCGACCTCATACGCGCCACTCAGGTGAGGCTGTCGGTTCTCAGCTGCTGCGCTGGCAGCAGCAGCACAGCACAAACCAACATATGCTGGCGCTGTGTTGAGATTGACAGGTGGTGCAGCCACTCTAGGCAACTGTGTGCTGTCGCCCCGTCGTGACTTATCATGACCGTGTGGCGGTGCTTTGGCCAGCACTTTAGTCCACCGCTGCCACTGCCCGCGCAATGTAGGAGTCCTGGTGATGCGGGTGGTACCTCTTAAACCCACGCACCCACACTCCCACACGCGTGCAGGTGGGCGAGCACGCCTCCTTTGAGCGCATGGTCGCCATTGAGTGCAACTGCACCGTGGAGGCCACCCTGGACCTCTGCGCCGCCCGCCTCGCAAACCGCGCCACCCGCACCGGCGGCGGGCCCAGCCTGCTGGCCCTGGGGGGCATCGGCAACCGCGTCCCCTCCTGGCTGCACATGCCCGGCGGGCCAAACATGCTGTCGTACGCGGCGGCTGCGGCGAGCGTGGGCGGTGGTGGCGGGCCGCCGAGCGGGCGGTCGTGGGGGGACGGCATTTCGGACCACGACGCCAGCATGCAGGTGAGGGCTTGGGGTGAGGGTGTAGGGCTTTGGGTGTGTGTATGGTGAGCTTTACATCTGGCACAGCCATGTCTGGCAAGCAGATACCAGTGTGGGCGGCTTGGCTTGGTTCGTGCACACCGATTCGGTCTGGGCTGCCTGGCAGCGCAAAGGTGGCGTGGTGGCGACATTAGACGTGACGTGGCTACGACATGACAGGTGCTCTTGCGTGCCCAAACATTGCCGACGCCCGCAGCCGCAGGTGGTGTCCTGGGGCGACTTCGAAGCCACCGACTACGAACGCTTCATCCTGCACAACTCCACCAGCCGCGTGCACCTCCCGCCGCTCCCCGGCACGATGCACCACAACCACCATGCCTACCCACACCCGCCGTCCCACACGCTCGTCCACTCCTCCAACCCTGGCCAGCACGCCAACGGCGTCATGGCGGTACCTCTCGCCGCCTCCCAGCCGCACGCGCAGCAGTTCCACCGCCCCACCACCGCTGCCACCTCCACCACCGCCGCCGCCGGGCAGCAGCACCTGCTGCAGCACTCGGACCTCGACGCGGCTCGCGCAGCTTACCTCGCCGTGGGCAACGGCAGCGGCGGCGGCGCCTTGCCTGTCACGGAACGTCCCGCGCCGCTGCTCCAGGCCCACTCCACAGGCAGCTTGCCGCCGGTCACTGGTGCTATGGGCCTGGGTCTGAGTCTGGGTGTGGGTATGCCGCCGCGGATGAGCGCGGGCGGCGCGCTGGGTGGCGGGACGCGCCTGCCCCCGATCCCGTCCCCGCTGCACAGCTCAGAGGAGGGATCAGAGGCGGATGAGCGGCAGGAGGGCCGCGTTCATGGCGACAGCAGCAACCACAGCAGCACGGAGGAGCGGGAGCAGGAGGAGGTGGAGGGGAGCAGCGGACGGGCGTCCACGGACCTGCATGCTGCCGGTGGCGGGGGTGGCGGCAACAGGGTCAGCTCGTTCGACGGAGGCGACGCTGCTTCAGCGGCAGCGGCTGGGGCAGCTGCCTTGGCCTCTGCCGGTGCTGCTGTTGGTGGCAGTGGTGGTGACCGGGCGATGTCGGCTTCTGGGTCGGCAAGGCTGGCAGCGGGTGCGCTGGGCCTGCTGCGCAACCGCCCCCCACACCACCACCACCACGGCCACGGCCACCACGGGCTGCATTCTGGCGCCGGCGCTAGTGTGGCTTCTGGGCTCGATGGGGCGGCGGCAGGCGGCTCGTCGGTGTCATCGTCGCAGCAGCTGGGCAGCGGTGGGCTCAGCCGCAAGGGCAGCTACATGCGCAACCTGCACGCGCTCGGCAGCACGTCCCAGGCTGCCGACGGCGCGCCTTCCCACGGCATGCTTGCTGCTGCGGCCGCCGCCATTGGAGGCGGTGCGGGTGGTGGGGCCGGGGGGTACGTGGACGGCCATGCCCACAGGGTGTCCTCCTCTGCCTCCTCCTCCCCGTCTTCCTCGCACCAGGCCCACGCTGCGGTGCTCGGTGGGAGCGCGGCTTCGTCCTCCGCCCACCTTCCCTCTACGTCACCCACCGCCGCCGCCGCCGCTGGCGTCGCTTCGGCGAACAGCGCTGCCAACTTGATGCAGGGGAGCGGCGGCAGCAGCAGCGCGCCGCTCTTGCCCGGAGCAGCGGCGCAGCTGGCAGGCCAGGAGCACCGCCAGCAGCCGGCAGCGTCCCTTTCCGCCTCCTTCTTATCTGCGCCCCCCGACCAGCACCCCACAGTGCCGCACCGCCACGTGCTGTCGCACCTGGCCCCACACCACGCACCCGCCGCAGACCACCGCTCAAGCGACCCGCACGCGGCACCCAACACCCAGCACGCGGGCAACGGCCACCTGCCCAGCCATGCTGGCGCGGCTGCAGCGGACGCCGCAGGCGGCAGTGCGGGCGGCGATTCTGATTCTGACGACGAGGGCAATGGAATGGTCAATGGGATCGACTCTCTCGCGATGCTGCCGGCCGAGCCGTCGTTGGTGGTTTCCTTCCCATTGGAGGAGCAGAGCAGCAGCGTGGAGGGCAGCGGCGGCGGCGGCGGCGGCAACGGAGGTGTGGGCGCTAGGAGTCCGCTGGTGAGCGAGGGCGGGGGCAGCAGCTTCCACTTTGCCAGCAGCAGCGCCGGCGGCAAGGGGATGGTGGGTGGCCATGTGGCGGGGGCGGCGGCGGCGGCGGCGCATGGTGGAAGCAATGGCTCGCTGGGTTCTGCTGGTGGCCAGCTGGGTAAGGCGCCTGGGAGCAACGGCAACCACCATGTGGCCGGTGGTATGCCTGCGGCGGCGTCGCCGTGGGCGGTGGCGGCTCCTGGCGTGGTGCCGCACGCGCACGGCAACGGCACGGCGGTGCGCGCCTCCACGCTCCCAGCCCCGGCGGCTGATGCGGTGGCGGGGCCGGCGGGTGGTGGTGACCGCAAGGGCGGTGCGTTTGTGGGCGAACGGCGCAGCGATGCGGGGGGCAAGGCGGGGCTGAGGGGGGGCGGGGCGGGGCGCACGCAGTCGGCGGCGGTGGGCGTGATTACGGAGGAGCAGCTGCTGCGGCTGGCGACGTGCGAGGTGCCTCCTGCGGGCGGCGAGGGCGGTTGCGACGCGTCGTTCTGGGGCGCGCTGCTCCCGCTGGCGGGCACGTGCGAGTCGCTGACGTCCAAGCACGGGCCGGGGTCGGTTGGGAGTCAGTTGGGGGAGCTGGCGGGGTCGGTTGGGACTCAGCTGGGGGAGCTGGTGGGGGCGGCGGTGGGCGGGGTTAGCGGGGAGGTGGGCGTAGTATGGGAGCCGCAGCGTGCAAAGTAGCGTGCTTGCCGGCGCTGCGTGTGATCCTGCGTGGCGCGTCGTCAATCTGTCCGTTTGCGTGTGTGCGTGCGTGTGCAGCAGCTTGATGCCAAGGTCTCACGCTTGGTGTCCTAAAAAGATAGAGTGAGCAGCTCCATCTTTTGCAGCTCAGAGTTCCGTATTCGCAGCGATTCTTCCTCACCTCTGTGCCTTACCTCCCCGTGTTGTAGCAGCGTCCTCGTGTTCACTGACGTAAGGGCCCTGCCCTGCTTAACAAAAAGCAGCCTCTCTTGATGGGTGTCGCGGCGGCTACCTCCATCCATGCTGCTGCACTTGCGCGCGCATGGTCCCGGTGCCGCAGACAACACACTGGGGCACACCATGACAGGACATCTCATATTCTGACAGCAGCACGTGACCTTAGAGCGTTCAGTCGTGCAGATGGCCTCGGGATGGGCTGCATGACGGCAATGCGCGTGCAGCTTCCCGATGTGGCATACTGCGCTGCGCTGCCGTGCCCGGTTCCGGCTCCTGACGAGCAGCAGCTGTGTGGGCGCCCGCTGCTCGCGCATACCCGCCAGCGCTTTTTGAGAGACTTTTCTAAATGTGTGTGCTGGTGACCACCTCATGCTTATGCCACCTTGGTCGCCCGACAGGCCTCGCGACAGGAGCGCCGTGCCTGTTTGTACCCCCCTTGGCAATCGCAGCGGCAGCAAGTAGAGCAACTTGACAAAGGGCAAGTGCGAGTATGATGGGCTGGACGCTGCAGCGGACGTAGTAGTATGTGACCTTCACAATCCTGACGTGTACCATTTGGCTCGCGGGTGTGGCTGCGGGATAAGCGTGATTGCGACGGTGGCAGTATGGGCGTACGCAGCGGACTGATGGTGACTGTCATGAGGACGCAGCGGTAGTGGTGTATGGCGTGGGACGAGGAGTGCCTGCCGGACAATGCGTCGCGTGGCATGACGTGAGTGGCACGGGCTGGCAAGCCGGCTTCCGGCTGTTGCCAAGGCTGTTGCCAAGCATTTACGCCCTGCGACTGCTTGGTCAGGGATGAATCACGCTTGCAAGGCAGTCCGGAAGATGAAGACGACGGCGCTGTATGGCAAGAAGATGGGACAGCAGCGCCCGGGAAACCTCGTGTACATGGACCAAAAGCAGCACAGCGGCGAAAGCGTCACGGTCGTATACGTCTCTATGTTTCGGGCACATCCAGCGTCAGCACGTTCCTCCTCGTGTGTGGTGCGGACGTGCCACACATCCCCGTCCCCCGTCCCCGTCCCCAAGGCTCCCTCACTCATCATGCCGCCGTCTTAGTGGCCTGCGCCACAGCTGCTGGCAGGCTCTCCTTGGCCTTGGCCGCAAGCACCGCTGCCTTCTCCTCGCGCTCCTTGGCGAGCTGCGCCTCCTCGCGCCGGCTCTGAATCTGCAGCACCAGCATCCACGTCGACGTCGCCAGCACCGACGTGACGAAGATGCAGCACGGCACCACCACCGCCACGAGAACGTCCTCGTGTGCCACCATCTCGCTCGCTTCCAAGTAGCGCCGCTGTGGGGAGAGGCTGGGAAACTGCTGCTGCTGCTGCGTGTGCGTATACTCAAGAACGTGGCTGGACTGTGCCTGCTGCTCTGGCGCGCTGCCGCTGTGACACGCATGCCCCGATCCGTCCATGCGGCGCCGTGCAGAAAGCTTACCGCTGAGGCACTGGTCCGTTCAGCGCCTGGCGCTCCCCTCAGGCGCCTTGGCGGTCCCACTGCCGCGCAGCGCCCGCACCAGCATCCCGTGCTCAGGCGTGCCGCGCCACGCCGGCCCCAGCGCACGCTCTGCGGCTTCCAGCACCTCGGCTGCCTCTTGGAGGCGGCCCACGGCATACAAGCAGTCCATCAGGCGCACCCAGCCCTGCACACGCGGTGGACACAAGGTGCTGTGGCATGCTGCAAGCGACGGCTGCAAAGCCATGGTGCAGAGCCGCCAACCTACGCTGGCCACCCACAGGCAGGCTGCCCACGCACTCCAGCTCACGTTTGCAAAGGAGGGCGGCGCCAGCTGCACCGCCTGGCGCGCGTCCGCCAGCGCTTCCTCGTTGCGCTTGAGCTGCAGCAACGCCGTGGCGCGGTTGCAGTGCAGCAGGTGCCGCCCTTGGGGAGCGTCCAGGTCCAGGGCGTCAGTATACAGCTGCACGGCACGCTCCACCTGGCCCTGCATCGCCGCCGCGTTGCCCGCTAACCGCAGCTGTGCAGGGTGCAGCGCAAGCAAAGCACGCGCGCGTTGAGGTCGGTTAAATGCTCGCGTCAGGGCCAAAGGAGGGTGGGACTGGCACCACAGGAGGTGGTGGGCTGGTCCCGCTGCCTCCACGCTTGTGTAACCTGGGCAGCCTGCCACGGCCTGCCCTGTGTGTGTCGAGCTTTACATCTGCCCTGGAGTCCAGTTACGGCAAACAGATGGTCCCACAAAACGCAGACATGCAATCACGCAATGGCAGGTTCGGTAGGTGCAGCGTGAGAAGCAAGGCACCTGCCGGCTGGCGGGGTGGTGCACGTGCTTATGCAGCGTGAGAAGCAAGGCACCTGCCAGATGCCTGGTGGTGTGAAGGAGGCACCATACCTGGGTGGCTTGTAGAGAGGCGGGCGTGATGGCCACGCCGCAGTGCAGCTGCAGCACCTCGGCAGCGTCCGCTGCGGTGGCCACGTGGCTCAACAGGCGCTCTGACGGCAGCAGGATCATGTTGGGGCCGGCTCCGCACCCTCCTGCAAAGTGAGTGGTGGTAAGGCGGCCACACGGTGGGCGGCACATGGCGCTTGATGCCGCAGGGAGCTGAAGGGGGTGGGAAGGCCACTACGATATGAGCGCGGCGCACGGGCAGCATCATGCTCCGGCATCGGAGCGGTGCGCTCGCCCGGCACGCACCCAGGCAGCCGCATTCGTTGACAGTGACGTGCGCCTCGCCAGCGCTGAGGTCCCGCAGAGTCTTGAGCACCTGCACGCGCATCGGCACGCGGCGGCGGCGGCAGGTAGCGGTGCCGCGCTTTGGCGGTTGCTCCTCAGCTCATCCGGCTGCTTCTTCCCGGACCTGCGGGGAGCCCTGCCGCTTGCAGGTCCGCCCTGTGCACACGCGCAACTCCACGCGCTCTTCAGTCGCTGCCGCCGCCCTGGCGCAGCGCACGCGCATCCGGGGCTCCTGCACCGCTGCTGCCCCCGCCTGCAAGGAGCAGCAGCGCCCTGGCGCCTGCAGGCGCCGCTGCAAGAGCATCACGCAGATCCGCAGAGCTCTGCAGGCCGAGCGGAGCCCCACGGTGCGCATGGTGGCGCAAGAAACCGATTTCTCATTCCCAGAGCGAACGCAACGCGCAGAGCAGAGCAGGACCGCGCAGCGAGCAAGGGCAGCACGCAGTTGACGCAGGTTCGCCAGCACAGACGAAGGGATGGGCGCAGGAGGCCATGACGCGAGCGCTCTCGTGAAGCCAAGGACGGATAGGTTCGACTACCGCTTCCTGCAGCTGCCAAACGGCTTGAATGCCTTGCTTGTGCACGATCCTGAGGCGGACAAGGCGGCTGTATCGGTAGACGTGAGTGCGTGGCGTGGCGCGTGGACGCGGGCACGCTGCCAGCTGCACCACACAGCTGAGCTGAGGCGTGACTAATACCAGCTGCTGGGACGCAGCACCGCTGTCCTGGTGGTGCTCCATGCACGTCTGGCTCCATGCACGACTGGCGTACTCCATTTGCGCAGGTGAACGTGGGGTCGCTCCTGGACCCCACCGACTTCGCTGGCTTGGCGCACTTCACCGAGCACATGCTCTTCTACTCTTCCGTAAAGTTCCCTGAGGAGGCAAGTGGGCTCCTTGTAGGCTGCCTTTGAGGGAAGGTGGTCGTGGACGGATTGGATCATGCGCGCGTTCGCAGTCGCTGCAGCGGCTGAGCACACCATATCATGAGCTACCACCACCATGTTGCCACGCACAGGACGCGTACAGCAAGTTTGTGTCTGAGGCAGGCGGCCACACCAACGCCTACACGGCCGCCGAGAACACAAACTACTCGGTGAGAGCCCACTCGCTCTCTCACTGCGAGTGAGCTGGCTTCTCGTCACATCTGCTGTCTGCTGGCGCTCCTCCTGGGTAGATCATCTGTGTGCTTTTGTGCTGGGCTGCTTGCCGCGGGAGGATGTAAGAGCGTGACCTCCACCTGCACATGGCTGGCTTGGGGCTGTTGTCAGAGCATGGGGCCGACCTGCACGCGTGTGTGTGGAGCTTTACATCTGGCGCAGCGATCTCTCGCAAGCAGATGAGCATAGGTAATCATCATCACGCACAGATCCAGTGCGTGCTGCGTGCATGCTGTGTGCGCAAGCGCAGTTTGACATCAACTGGGACAGCCTGGAGCCGGCGCTGGAGCGGTTTGCCTGCTTCTTCACCTGCCCGCTCATCAGCAGCGACGGGGTGGACAGGGAGGTCAACGCAGTGGTGCGCAGGCGTGCGGGGCCATCATCATCATCATGAGTGCATGGCGTTCACGACAGGTGTCATGATGCTGCAGCCGCCACAAAAGATCGCCAGGCAGGCCTCGCCCAGCAGCGTGCGTGTGGGTCGCCGGGTGCTGGGTGCGATGGCTGTGCGCCGTCCTCGCTTGTGGCTGCAAGAGCAGCAACGAACGCCAGCAGAGGCGGACCGGCAGGTGGGCGCACGCCACACACGGCTTGAACAGGCCTGCCAGGTCACCTTGCCACGTGCATGTGCACGTGCCTGACAATAGGACGCCGAGCATGGCAAGATTTCTGCACGCGCACGAGACTGGACACACCTTACGTTTTATCTGCCAATTGCGTGCGCATGCTGTGCGTCAACAGGACGCCGAGCACGGCAAGAACCTGCAGCTGGACGCCTGGCGCCAGATGCAGCTGTCCAAGCACCTGGCCAACCCTGAGCACCCCTTCAGCCGCTTCCACACAGGTGCGGGGCGGGGCTAAGCAGCACGCCATTGGACTGCACTCCGTCTCCTGCGTTTGCCTTGCGTGCCAACAAACCTGTTCCCGAACAACAGGCTTTTGCGCAGACGTGCGCCTGTGCCCGACCTGACCTCTGCGCACCAAAGCGGCCAGCTGTGGCGTGTTGCTGCATGCTACCCACACAGGGAACAAGGACACTCCTGCTACCTCTGTGGTGACCTCGTGATGTGGTGTTGCTGCATGCCACCCACACAGGGAACAAGGACACTCTGGGCACCGAGCCGCGCAGCAAGGGCCTGGACATCCGACAGGTGCGTGTGTGTCGATATTTGCATCTGTTTGGGCGCCTCGGCCGGGCCGGAGCCCACTACCACTACTGCGTGTGTGTTGAGTTTTGCTACGGCATCCTGGCAAGCAGATGCAAGAGCATACAGCAATAGCGCAAAGGGAAACAGCCTAAAGGCATGTGACACAGGCATAAGAAACCTGACCAGGTGCTCAGAATAGGAGCCAGGCGCTTTCGCGTCCATAGCACTCTCAAGGCGTGTGCTTCTTCTTCTTCTTCTTCTTCTTCTTCTTCTTCTTCCTGCTTTCCAGTGGCTTTGGCATTCGGCAAGTGGTGATCATAGCTTCAGGGCAACGTGCCCTGCGAACCACGCCGGTCGTGCTTGTGCCTGTGGTTGACCCTTGGCCTGTTGCCACGCAGGCAGTGGAGGCGTTCCACTCGCAGCACTACTCATCCAACCTGATGCGCCTGGCGGTGGTGGGACGCCACTCCCTGGACGACCTGCAGCGCATGGTGGAGGCGCACTTTGCCGCCGTGCCCAACCAGCAGCTACCAGTGCCCTCCTTCCCAGGTGAGGAGTCCTACTGTTTGGCAATTCCCTCTTTGGCGATTCCCTCTTCTGCTGCCCGTTTCTCCCTTCCCAGGCCATCTCAGCCTCCACTGCCAGTCAGCTGACAGGACCTTTTGCTCGCTCACTTGCTTGCCTTATCGCCGTGCTTGCTTCCCGCAGCGGACGTGTTCCTGGCGACGCAGCAGCAGACGCTTGTCAAGATGGTGCCCGTCAAGGACGTGCACACGGTGGAGTGGGCCTGGCAGGTGAGGGTGGGACGTGTACACGGTGGAGTGGACCTGGCAGGTGAGGGTGGGACGTGCACACGGTGGAGTGGGCCTGGCAAGTGAGGGTGGGACGTGCACACGGTGGAGTGGGCCTGGCAGGTGAGGGTGGGACGTGCAAGGCTTGACTGGCTTCTGTGAGAGTGTGTGTGTCGATGTTTGCATGTGTTTGGGCGCCTCGGCAGGGCCGGAGCCCAACTACCGGGCGCATCAGATGTCTCGCAGTAGAGCGGGCGGGGCAGGTGAGGGGTGGGCAGGGACGTACATTGTGCGCCCACAGCGGAGCTCAGAAGCAGACGTGGGCATGTACGCCTGGGTCGGTCGATGGTGCCTGGTGAATGCTGGGCTGCCCACAACTGACGGAATCGTCGTCCGCCCTTTGTTGTTTTCTTTGTGCCTTGTCGCTGCCGCAGCTCCCGCCGGCAACGCCCCTGTACCGTAAGGCGCCGCTCAACATCATCTCCCACCTGCTGGGGCACGAGGGTGAGGCTGCTGCTCTGCCGACCCAAGCACAGCCGGGCTCGCACCACAGCCCCAGCTTCCACGCGCCTTCGCATTGTTGGGGCCTCCCCTCTCAGTCCCCGTGTTTTCAGGTTTCAGTCGCGTGCAGGAGGTCACTGATGGTTCTGTGAGTGAGACTGCTCACATGCAGGCGACGGCACGGTGTTTGCTGTGCTGCGCGCCAAGGGCTGGGCCACCTCGTTGGTGGCGGGCGAGAGCGGACTGTCCATGAGCTGCGCCTCCTTCTTTTACGTCAGGTGCGTGTGGTGGCACTCTGCAGCTAGTGCAGCTGCGCCTCCTTCTTTTACGTCAGGTGCGTGTGGTGGTGCTTTGCAGCTAGTGCAGCTGCGCCTCCTTCTTCTACGTCAGGTGCGTGTGGTGGTGCTTTGCAGCTAGTGCAGCTGCGCCTCCTTTTTTTACGTCAGGTGCATGTGGTGGCACTCTGCAGCTAGTGCAGCTGCGCCTCCTTTTTTTACGTCAGGTGCGTGTGGTGGTGCTTTGCAGCTAGTGCAGCTGCGCCTCCTTTTTTTACGTCAGGTGCATGTGGTGGCAGTCTGCAGCTAGTGCAGCTGCGCCTCCTTTTTTTACGTCAGGTGCGTGTGGTGGCACTCTGCAGCTAGCGCGCTCTTCAACAGATGGCCCACAGTTGCCAAGGCAGGGGTGGCTGCATGGCCGAGCGAGTGGGTGAGGGATGCACATGTTGCTGTTCCCTTGCGAGCAAATCAGCGTATGGCTTGCTGCCACCGTGTGCCTGTGCATGCCTCCTGCAGGGTGGAGCTCACGGAGGAGGGCCAGAAGCACATCCACGAGATCGGCACCATTGTCTTTGCGTGAGTG
>QAXK01002869.1:0-16922 GCA_004335735.1 Chlorella sp. KRBP | reverse complement strand
GCTGCTGCTCAAGCCACACGCTTCGACCACAAACAAAACGGTGTTTTTCAACACCACCACTCCACCTCGTTGTGCTCTCTGGGCGCTGCTGCGCACTGTCTGGCGTGTATCCGGGTCAGTGTCTCCGTGCGTCCAACCCTAGCCCCGCGCAGGTTGCAGGCAGGTGCAGCCTCGTGGGCACCATGCAGCGAGGGAGCAATGCATAGCGCGTACGAGTCTCAAGTCCACCATTGGGAATGCGTCAACCCACCACGCAGGTCGTGCGGCAGGTGTTGATACAGGTGGGCAGGGCGCACAGTGCCGTGCGGATGGCGGTCTGCACGGCTGTCAGGCAGTCGGCGGTGATGGTGCTAGAGCCGGTGTCCAGGTCAGAGCACCCCACAGGCAAAGGGATGGTCGAGCCGCACTCCAGCTGCGGTGCGCACAAGGAGGTGGCCAGGCAGGCAGGAGTGAGCCACATGTTGTGCGGCCACGCTGCCAGGCCACTTGCGGATGGCACACGCACCGCGTCCTGGCCCCACACATCGCCATCCGCGCCTGACCCTAAGGTCGCCTCCTGGGCGTCGTGCCCGGCAGGAACAGGATGCCTGAAGAGTCTGGCAGGCTGTTGACCTCCTCCACCATGAAGCCAAACTCCTTGACCAGCGCCTGCCGCCACAGCTTCCCTGAACCGCCCCTGACCACCTGCTGCTCCTCCACTCTCCCGCTGTCTTCCGCACCACTGGCGCCCTGGGCCCCGCCGCCGCCAAACATGCTGCTGAGCAGCCCCAGCAAACTGCTGTTGTCCTCGTCCCTGTCGCAGCCACTGTTGGTGCGCGCTGGTGCTTGCTTGCGGCTGGACTTGCGCTGCTTGGGCGCCCGTGGCGCGTCGCTCTGTGCGGTGGGGCGCACGCTGAGCTCAAACCACGCCTCGGGCACACGCTTTGCTGGCTTAGGTGAGGGGTCAGAGGGGGAGGCCAGGTCGTGGCCTGGGGTGGGGATGGGCACCACGTGCTTGACCACGCCTGCCACCTGCAGGTGTATGCAGGCCGCAGCGAGAGGCAGAGCAACGATCGAGTCTTGCACCGCACGGTTGCCGAGGCTTTGGCAAAGCTTGTGTGCGTGCTTGCCGCCAGGCGCTTCCACGCCTCACCTCACCTCGAGGGCTGAGGCGCTGCGCTTGGGCTCAAACAAGAGGTACGCGTCCGGCTGGATCAGCTTGTCCTTTTTGCGCGTGTTGCCCGGGCCTGGCATGTGCCACTGCGGCACACCAGAGCACGCGTGCCACCATGTCGCCCCACGTTTCCCTGCCGCACGAGGTGCGTAGCGAAGCACTTTTCCATTTGCTGCGCAAGGACACAGCTTGATGCTGCCCGGCTGATGCTGGTGAGGCCCTGACCTCACGCGGCCAAGGATGGAGGGCTTCTGCGGCAGTGCCTGCGCATCACCGCATGCCACCGCCCGCACCAGCATCTCTCCCGTGTCCTCATCCACGGGCCACAGCCACCGCTTGCGGATGGGGTCCCAGCACTCATCCAGCCCAAGCCTGTGCTCCCGCCCGCTGAACGAGTCACGGTACACCAGGAAGGCCTTGCCGTGGCCAGCGCGCAGCAGCGTGAGCCCTAGTCCCGGCTGCTTGGGCATGGTGGCAGCAAGTGTCGAGGGTCCACCACGGTCGCCGTCCGGGTACGTCTGCTGCACGCGGCCAGTGTCACGCCACGCTTGCATGCATGCTGACACAGTCATGCAGCCTTGTGCTTCAAGGCTGGGCGTGGGCTGTGAGCGTCTCTATGAGGAGCAAGCGCCGCAGCGGAGCAAGCGCCCCAGCACCAAGGCAGCGCACCTGGTCCTTGACGCGCGCCAAGGCGACTGGCTGGCTGTTGCTGCTGGGTGCCAGGACTAGCTCGGAAGGCACCTGCACGCACGCAAGGCAAGGTCCTGTTGCTGCTGGGGCTGGTGGCACGCGCGCATGTCCCGGACCGTCCGCCCGCCCACACATGTCACAGGACCCTGCCACGACCACGATAGCGTTCCTGGCTGCGCAGGTTGGTCTGCAAACTTGCTGTGAGTCCACCTTTAGCGCCTCTAGCTGCAGCGTGACGAACTCGGCTTGCTGGGCCAGGCGCTCCATCCGCGCCTCTGCCCGTCCGCCTCCCTTGCCGCTCATGGTGACCATCTCCTGGGTCAAGTCCGTGAGCAGCTGCATGAGCTGGACCGCCTGCGCCACGCGAGGTAGGTGCTGCACCAGCTCGGCCTCTGCTGCAGGCGCTGGTGCGCTGCGATGTTTGGGCAGCGCCGATGGAGCAGCTCTCGCGGACCAGGGCGCCGGGCCAGCGGTGCGCGGCTGCATCGGTAGCGCAGCGCGCTGCATGGCGAGGCTTTGTGCCGCGTGTGTCCGCTGGGGCGGAGAGCCGGCGAAGGAGTGATGAAGATTGCGCCACTTCAGGGCAGGCTGTGGCAGTGCGGCTGCGCTAGGAGGCGCGGAGTGTGCTGCGATTGCAGGTGTGCACGAGTGCAGGAAGCCAAGAGGCGGATGAAGCGTGACTGAACATGACTCACTGGAAGATCTACAAAGAACGGACGGATAAATAGCAAAAGCAGGCAGGAACTCGCATCAGGGAGTCCGAAAGAAGAAGCAATATCAACTGTCTTCATTGAGGCGAGGCAGGGTGGGTTGCGCCAGCCACCACGATGCTCCAGGGCACGCACGCCGCAGTCGGTCACCGTGGACAGTAGTGAGGCCAGTCACACTTTGTCGCTGCCGCGCCCGCCACGTGCCGTCGGGCCCGTCCGCTGCAGCCACCTCGACCTGCGCTTGCACGCAGCACCAAAGCACAGCAGAGCCTGTCTTGCCCCCACCACACCGCTCACCAGCCAGCGTGGCCGGGCGCCCTCTCCCTCTCCCGCGCCGCTTCCCACCCGCTGTGCCAGCAGCAGCGCATTGCTCAACAGCCTCAAACATTGCGCAGGGTGCCCCGACCCCCTCACGTCGACGCACCTGTATGCCGCTGCCGCCACGAGGCCCACGCTGCCCGCGCCCAGCGCCACCAGTGCCCAGGCGGACCATCCCTCCCCTTGGCGCCCCTGCCATGGCGTCCGCACCAGCACGCCACCCGGCTGCATGTCATCGCCATTCGCTGCTGGGCTGTTTGCATTGCTACTGCCGTCAGAGGGCGAGGAGGAAGTGGTGGAGGTGGTGGAGGAGGAGGCGGGCCAGGGCGCAAAGCTGGCCTGGCGTGCCACGTCGGGGTGTGTGGGGAGCAGCTCCACCAGGCGCAGGATGGCTTTGAGCCATTGGGTCATCAGGGACTGCACTTGGGGGCAGGCAAGGCATGTTACTTTGGTCAGGTGCTGCCCCCGAACAAACGCGGAGGCAGGATCAATCCTACCCCTACCACCACCACCAAGTGGTGCTGTAAAGGCACTAAAGCGCTACCCAGCTGCGGGAGAGAAGCTGAGACCTCACGTTGAGCTGCTTGGCGCCCACAGGGTTGAACATCCTGAAGCAGTCGCTGTAGGATGCGTTCATGTCCCCATACACCTCCCACGTCATGGACAGGGGCACGCGCAGCTTGGCGTGCATGTAGTCGGTGGCCGTGCCGTGCGCGAGGTACCTGCGGTGAGGTTAGGTTTCAGGGTGCGCATGCTAGGGGGCCGTGTCGCGAACCAGGTGCCTGGAAGCAGCGGCACGCAAATGCCGTGGTTGTGCGTGTTCACTGGCAGAGCGCCTGCGTGCTGCTTGGGGCACGATGATGGCACCCAAATGCATGTCCCAAGAGTGCGCATGCCGCGCTTGCTGCTGTGCCACCTCCGTGCTGGAGCACACATGCTGATTGGCGAGACAGGACAGCAGCAAGCAGCGGCCTGCACCCGCCCACTCACCCGACTGACTTGCCTCCAGAGCCCACCACGCACTGGTCAGTGAACAGGTTGGTCTTGATGGCCTGCAGCACGCGCAGCGACTCCTTGGCGTCCTTGGCCACCTGTGATCACGTTCAAAGCAAAGCAAGACACTCAGGCAGAGAGGAGAGACGTTGGCAGCCACACCTTGCTCACCTCATCACCTCGCCTTGGTTCCACACTGCAGAACATGACGCTCACCTCAGGCTTGTGGTCCCATGGCGTGAACATTGCCTCCATGCCCGAGTGCACGTTGACCCACGCGTGCGGCTTGAAGCTCAAGGCCACGTCACGCACCAGCTGAGACTCTGGCTCACTGAACGGGTGGGGGGGCACACACGCAAGCACGCACACAGCACGGTGTGGCAGCGCTCAATGTACAAGCTGAGGGCTGAGGGATGCCCATGAGGCGCCGAAAACAACTGCACACAATGGGCCTGCAACTGCTGTGGCTGTTCAAGCGCAAGCCTGCAGCGGCGCTGCCCGTGGCGGTGACGCCCCCGCCCTGCCCTGCCCTCACCTGAAGGGCCCAGCACCAGGGTGCTCCTCCTCAGCATCATACCCAGGCTCCTTCCTGCCCCCGTGGCTGTGACGCCCCCGCCCTGCCCTGCCCTCACCTGAAGGGCCCAGCACCAGGGTGCTCCTCTTCAGCATCATACCCAGGCTCCTTCTTGCCCCAGTCCACCTCCCAATTACGGTTCAGGTCCACGCCGCGCCCGTTCTTGCGCTCACACAGCTTGCCACCCTCCACCATCTCACGACCACGCTCATTCTCCATGGGCAGGATCTGCACGGTGCGCCGGCAGAGCGAGCAACGCACACACAGCTGTGTGTTTGTTGTCGACGCGCCTGCTTGCTCCCCCTGTGCTCTCCACCACACACGACAATCACCAAGCAGGAGGCCCAAACCTCACCGTGAACAGATGCACCTGTGCGCTGCATGGGCCGCCGTCCCCTGCCTGCCCCGCCCTGCCCGCCAGCCCCTCCGAGTCGTCCCCCGCCTCCTCACCTTGAACACAACGCGCCTCAGTTGCTCCCCCGCCTCCTCACCTTGAACACGACGCGCCTCAGTTGCTCCCCCGCCTCCTCACCTTGAACACAACGCGCCTCAGTAGCTGCAGCAGCCTGTCGGCCCGCTCGCCCCCGCCCACCAGAGGCCTGATGCGCCCCTCGGGGTCACCCAGCGCCTGCAGCAGCCTCAGGCCCAGCTCACTACTCACGAACTCGCGCCCGTGCTGCCCAAAGTCCTGCACACAGGCAAGCAAGGCACCACACGCGACGGCACATGGCAACGCAGCCTCCCGCGTGTACACAAACCACGCCCTCCTCCTCCTCCACACCACTCCGACAGCTTGCAGGGCGCATATTCAGGGCGTCGCATGCCCAGCAATGCAGGTGCCTGCTGGATGTCTCTCTCACCCCCCTGCTCGCTACGTGGAGGGCTACCCCGGTCACCCCCTGGCCCACGTGAGTAGCACGCACCATGAGCACGCGGGCCTTGGAAGCCGATTCCTGACCGCTAGCCAGACCGCCAACCTCAACATGCACCACCTGCACACGCAGCACGGCGCACGAGAGTGCATGGCGTCGTGCACACGCAGTAGTACCACGACGCTCACTGCATGTGGCGAGGGTGAGGCAGAGCAGTACCTCTGCACCTCTGCGCACTGCCCCGCACTGTTTTTGCGTCAACAGTGCCTAGGTGCGAGTGCCAGACTGCTGGCACGCACCCGCATGCTGATGTTGTACGCGGCCTCGCCACGCCACCGCACGTGCATCTGCGGGCAGCACACGTGACAGGTGCATGAGTCAGTCTTGCGTTGTTGCAGGTGCGCGAGGTGAGCAGGGCCTGCCTAGACGTTGTCCTCTGACGCCCGCATCAAGACTGCCCTCATGCACCTTCATGCTGCCTGGGTTGGCCGCCACAATGTCTTGCACCCTGGCCAGCAGAGCATCCCTGCGCACAAGGCATTGCACCGACAGCTGGGCGGGACGGAGTGCGCAACGCACGCTGCATCCACCCTGCTGGTGGACGTGGCCAGCAGTGCACACCTGGCAAGATGACATTGGTGCAGATGCAGTAGTGTATATCCTGTAGCTACGGCCGGCGACCCGCACGTGCGGGAATGCCCTGCTTGCGTGCGCGCTGCAGTCTGCACTGCCAGGATAGCTGCTGCTGCTGACTCACTTCCGCAGGTACACCGTGTAGTCGGGCTTGAGCACAGCCGTCTCCTTTGCTGCTTCTCCGTGGAGCGAGCGCCGCGCCACGCAGTTGACCGGCTGAGCGCATGCCGCCAGCACAGCAACTAGGAGAACGGCCAGCGCTGACGGTGCCACTACACATGACGTGCTGCTGGCGCTGCACCCTCTTGCTGTGTTCCTGCGCTGGCTGCGCGCCGCCCCGGCCATCCCCCGGGCGGGTCTGTGCGGCCCTTTGGGGGAGCACAGGTCAGTGCGCCACTGCTGCTGTGCTCACGCTGGTGGTCGCCATTGTGTGAAGGATTGGCTTCACCAGCAGGAAACCTAGTCGTTTTTCGGGGTGGAGACGGTGGAGAGGAGCAGGAGGTGGAGCAGCGTCCGATTCATCCAGCACGCACTCTCGCACTCGACACTCAACACTCGCCAGGCCGAGCGATCTCCCACGAGCAGGCAGCTGCACGATGCAAGCGAAGGATGGCAGCAGCAAGGAGCTCATGCCAGTAGCAGCACGGAGGATATCCAGGTGCGCTTGTGCTAGCACCTTGGTCTTTGCTCTCCCCGCGGGCAGGCATGCACGCACCTCGCGCCGCGCACCTCACGCCGCGCCACGGTTCACCGCACTGCTGCAACTGCTTACAGTGAGCTCAAGGAGTGGGAGAGGAACCCGCCGGAAGGCTGCGCCCTCGAGTCCTGCGAGAACTTGACGGAATGGATCGTCCTGTGCGTGACCGTCCGTGCAACCAGAGGTTCAGGCCCGCACAGTGCGCACCGCAAGCAGGGGCAACGTCCACAGACACTGGTGGAGGGGCAGTGCAGTCACCTGTGTGGCGTGGCGGGCGCGCTGTTGCACGCCTTGCCGTTGCTGCAGGATGCAAGGGCCAGACGCGGGCAAGGGCATGCCCCGGCTGTACGAGGGACTGGCCTTCCGCCTAAAGATCAAGTTCCCCTCACGCTACCCTCTAGAGTCACCAGAGGTAGGGTGAAGCCACCAGAGGTGGCTGCTCGGCCAGGGGGCGGGCGCAACAGGGCCATGGCCATGGCGTGGCTGCTGTGCTGGTTGTTGGCCATGCGCGCAGGTCACCTTCATGGACCCCACGCCTGTGCACCCACACATTTGTGAGTACAGGCAGTAGGGGTGGGGTGAGGAGACGGAACGGGGACAACCCTGGCAACTGCACATTGGCTAAACACGGCCTGGGGCGTCTGGTCAGGCTCTAGACGTTCAACGCGAATGTCGTGTGCTTGCCCTGAGTGCGCACGCAGACAGCAACGGGCACATCTGTTTAGGTGAGCCCTGGCTGTGTGTGGCCCAAAAGGCTGCTGTGGAACGTGCAGCGATGACGATGGGAGCCATTTGCCTTGGGATGTCACAGAGTGCGCGTGTGCCCACCACGTCCTCCCATCTTCCGCAGACATTCTCTACGACTCACGCAACGGAGCATGGTCGCCAGCCCTCACCATCAACCGGGTGCGTGAGCGAACGAGGGGCATGTCGACTGGCACGGCCGTGTCAGCGCAATGCAACAGCCCACCCTACCAACCACCTGAACCTTGTCGTGTGCAGGTGTGCCTCTCGCTGCGCTCCATGCTGGCGAGCAACACGGAGCCCTCCCGGCCTGTTGGGGACGCCGACTACTGTGCGCGAGTAGGCGTGCGCTCGCCAAAGTGAGTGCTGGCCAGGGAGAGTGCTTCAGCATGCAACCGCCTGAATGGCAGGGCAGAAAGGTGTGGCGTGCCCTGCGTGCCTTGCAGGATGACGTCATGGCTGTTCGAGGACGACGAGGTCTGAAGCGGTGCCACAGAACGAGGAGACGGCACGGCGGTTGGGAAGTTGAGAGGTTGCTTGGCAAACTGTATTCATGATACTCAGGAGAAGGATCAGTGTGGGGTGTGCGGTGGCGTGTGAGTGATGCCGAATGTGTGAGTGAGGCGGCGGCCGCCCCCCTGCTTTCTGCACATTCCGTGTGCAACTGGCACGTTGCACATACATTCGGCACATACATTCAGCAGCAGCCATTGCTGGACGCGCTCTGCTCCCGTTTGCGCAGACGTGAGGCCCCCGCAGACGCTCACCCCACCACTCGCGCACCAGCAGCCAGCCAGCAGCAGCAGCAGGACACCCATCTGACGCCTTGAGCCACATCAGCGAATGGCTATCCCGGCGCTTCTGGCTGGTGGGGCCCGCAGCACGTTGCGACGTGCGACGGTCGTGTTCGCGCTGGCGGTGTGCGCGCTGGCGTGCGGCGCGAGCGCCTTCACCTTCAACCAGGCCGCGACGACCGTGCACGACGCCTTCGTGAGTGCGCGCACCTGGCGGCACGACCTGCCGTGCGAGTCGTGCGGCCGTGCGCCACTAAGCATCACCATTGGGTCCATGAGAGCTCAGTACGCTGCCCTGATCCCACGCGAACGCCTGGATGCGGTGCAGGGTGGCCTGAGCGGCCCCGCGGCCTTTGCGGCGTGGGCACGCCACCACGAGCGCGTGTACGCCTCTCCAGACGAGGCAGCGCACCGCCAGCGCGTGTTCCTTGACAACGCGGAGCGCGTGGTGCAGCTGAACAGCCTGCCGGGCAGGAAGCTCAAGGTGGGCGCTGCGACTGGGGTGTCCGCGCTGGCCTGCAGGCGCCCAGGGATGCACATTCTGAGTCTCATTATCCAGTGTGAGTTCCCCAATGTGCGGCATCCTTGTGCGCTCACTTCCCTGCCCGTGCCGCCGCCCGCCGTCCTCCCCGCACTCCCTCCGCAGCTCGGGCTCAACGGCCTGGCCGACCTCACCAGCGCCGAGTTCCGCGCCAAGATGCTCCTGCCCAGTCCCATGGACCTCCCTGAGCACAGCCAGGCGGCGCTCATGCACACCAGCGCGGTCCAGGCGGCCCCGCAACACTTCAGCTGGCGGTACGATCACGTCAAGCCGGCACCGGCGGTGGACTGGCGCCAGGCCAAGCCGCCCATCATGGGGCCGGTGCGCAGCCAGCACGCCAACAACGCCAGCGTGAGTGCTGGGCTGCACGTGTGTCGGTACATGCACAGCTGTTTGGGCGCCTCGGCGGGGCCGGAGCCCAACTACCGGGCGTATCAGATGTTGTGTGGGCGAGCGTGGGAGGAGTCGTGTCGCGCCGGGGTGGCCAAGTGTATGGACAATGTGTGCCACAGGGCTTGTGGGCTCAGCAAGCAGCCAAGGCATGGCCTGGCCTTTTCCCTTCATGAGCGTGACGTGACCACGCCTGATGCCCATGCACCTGTTGCCCGCAGTGCGGCGCGTGCTACGCCTTTGCTGCCGTGGGCATTGCCGAGGCAGCTAGCGCCATGTTCACTGGCCAGGTGGTGCCGGGCTCGGAGCAGCAGCTCATCGACTGTGACGATAAGCATGATCATGGGTGCGACGGTGCGTGATGCGATGATGAGCATGACCATGGGTGCGACAGTGCGTGCAATCTCTGCTCATCTGCTTGCCAGAGATGGCCGCGCCAGATGTTCGGCACACACACAGGGGTGCTTGTGTGCCGCTTTGCTGTGGGGAGCGGTGTGGAGGGCGCATGCTCTCATGACCCAGCGCACGTGGCGACCGCAACTGTGACATTGCGCTTGGCGTGCGGCTGCACACAAGAGGGACGTGTTTGTGGGCCTGATTCGCTTCTGCAATGCTGGGCCGTGCCTTTGCAGGTGGTGACTTCCACAACGCGCTGGACTACATCATTTACAACAAGGGGCTGACAACGGAGGAGTCCTGGCCTTACCTTGGTGAGGCACTGGCCGCGCTGCTTGGACGCAATGCGCCATTGTGGTCGCTGGCATCACACCCCACACACGCTCAAGCACCGTACTGAGATTATTGGGGCCCTTTCTCAGCCACAGGCACGAGTCCAGCTACACCTTTCAGGATGCAAGCTGGCGGTGTAGGCTGCCAACCTTGTGATGACTGATAACGCTGGGTGGCGTGTGATGTGCTGCTCAGGCCACGAGGACAAGTGCGACACCAAGAAGGAGAAGGACCACAAGGTGCGGCCTTGCACTGTTGCTGCCATGCATTTTCCATTGCACCAGCGTATGGCCCCAGCAGGTCGTCAGGTAGTTCCTTCCTGAATAGTCAAGCACGGCTGCATTTTCACGGCGGGGGCACGGCTGGGCGTGGCTGCTCCACGTGCAGGTCAAGGTGGATGACTGGGAGAGCGTGCCGCCCTTCAACGAGACGGCCCTCATGCAAGCCCTCACCATGCGGGTGAGCACTCAAAGCCTCAGCCTGTGCGAGCAGCTCCTCACAAGCAGCACCAGAGCTCTGCCCACACCATCCACAGAACGTGGCAACATGCGACATCATCCAGACGGCCTCTGGTGTCGATGAGGCTGTGACCACTTTCTCCTTTCTCCTTTCTCCTTTCTCCTTTCTCCTTTCTCCTTTCTCCTTTCTCCTTTCTCCTTTCTCCTTTCTCCTTTCTCCTGGCGATGCATGGCGCTGTTTACAGATGAACTGCTTGCCGCCTACAACCAATCCCGTTGCCGTTGCGGTGTCGCTTGCAGCCCGTGGTGTCAGCAATCTGCTGCGGCTCCAACCTGGACGACTGGCACCACTACACTGGCGGCGTGTTCGACCTGCCCTGCTGCACGGACAAGCTGGCTCTGGACCACGCCATTGTGCTGGCTGGCTACGGCACCACTGAGGACGGTGCGTGGCGTGGTAGTGCCAGGTGCTTGCTGATTGCATGGTGACTTGCTTTGATGCCCGTGTTGCGCCTGACACAGTCCTGAGGCATGGCATGCCTTGATCTGGGGCTGGCATTGGGCGCGCACATTGAGTCTGGGATGACGCTTGCTGCTTGCTGCTCAAACGCCTGCGCCCCTGCACTCGCAGGCGAGGAGTTCTACGTGCTCAAGAACTCATGGTGAGAATCAGAATCATGGGATAATTATTGAAACCATCAATAATTGAGAGGAGGAGCAGAGACTCTGCTTAGTGATGGTGAAGTGAGACAGCCACGCACTCAGCTCGAGCAGCGCTCACCGGCAGCTCTGGCTGCCAGACCCGCCAATGCAGAAGCACGAGGCAGGAAGCAGACATGGCGAGCACTCGGTGCGCCCGCGGTGTGCAGGTCTGACGCCTGGGGCGAGGAAGGCTACATGCGCATTGCCCGCAACGTGGCGCCACCCAAGAACCCATGGGTGTCCCAGTGCGGCCTGGCCTCAATGCCTACCATGGTCTTCAGGTGAGCTGGCTGGCAGCTGCAGGGCACAGGCCTGCTTGCGTACAGCAGCACGTGCCATCGCATCGCAATGGCAGCCGTTGTTGCTGCGTCTCGCGACGCCGGGGTCTGCTCATACTGTATGCGGCGCGTGCTGCAGCACCCCGCCATACGCACACCTTACACCATGATGATGATGGCACTCGCCAGTGTGGTTCGGCGCTGCTGACATTCGCCTGTGCTGTTTTGGTGTTGCCTGCAGGGGCCCCAAGCCACCTCCTCCTTCCTCCGAGGACCACCCTGCCGTGCTCCTGCCCTCCTCTCACGCCACCAAGGCGACGTCTACCGGCGGCGCTGAGGATAACACGGGTGGTGCGGTGGTGGTGGCCGAGGAGGAGGGCGAGGCCTGGCGGGCGGGCAAGGTGAAGCAGCAGGTGCAGGCGCTGAGGCACGAGGCCGAGGGGGACGTCATGGCGTGGGTTGCGTCGCGCCTGCCACGCTTCATGCTGCCGCACCACAACCGCTACGCGTGATGTGGACGCACCGTACGCGTGATATGGGCGTACCGTGTGAATATGCGGCACGTTACAACGCTATGCGTAGTGATGGACGCGGTGAAGTGATGAGTGGATGGATGATGATGCTTCACGACAACGCGTGATGATGGGCGTACCAGTGTTGTGCACGATGGTGCCGGCATTAGCCAAGCCACACGTGCCTGTGGAGGCCACGTGCTGCAGCTGCACGTACCTTTGTTCGATTCTGTCCTGTCCATGCTTGTCTTTCTTCGTGTGGCAGTGATGCCATACAATCGGCATGGTCCGACCTTCAGACTGGTAAATACAATACCGAGAGAGTCTTCCTTTCTTGTGGCTCTTGGGTTAATACACGTGACGCTCGCGCCGCTGTCAATGCTGGCGCAGCGATTCAGCCCTATGTGTGCGGTTTCCCTGCCCCCAGCTGTGAGGCTCTATGAGGCTCTGCTCCCACAACAGTGTGAGCGCCTGAGCACCTTTTATGCTCAAAGGTGGAGTGCACCAGCGTGGGGATGTCCGATGTGTAGTGCACTGTATGCCCTGCCTGTACACCCTGCTGCCGCAACCGTCCTTTCACGTGATCCCTTCATCTTCCCACATCTTACCTGGCCCCAGCAGCTGATGCGGTGGAGGCTGGGTTTATGCTGGAGGCGCTGCAGAGCGTTGGCTGCTTTGCGTTCCGCGTGCGGTTGATGTGGCGTGCGCTTGGGCTGATCATGGGTGATGTTCGGGGGGGTGATGAGCTGGCGACACGGTGGTGAACAACCATCACGACAGGAAGGGTGTGTGTAGCTTGCAAACTGGGCTTCAGGCGGCAGCAACCAAGTGTGACGACGTCTGCTTGATGTGTGGGCTCGACTGTAGGTGGACGCTGCTCGCTGCACTGCACCCTTCCACGCCCGCACGAGCTCAACACCACACGTGCAGTGCAACTGGGAGCGCTGGCCTTGTCTGTGCACTTGGGGTCCCGCACTTGCACCGTGGTGACACATCAATATGACCAACACATGGCTCACCCGGCTGCAAGTCCAGTAAAAAGAAGCAACCGCAACAACAAACAGAGAGGCACCTGTTGGCGAATGCCCCAAGCACCCGCACGCTCCTTTCGGCCCTGGGCCCCACGCTCAGGCATTTGCAAGCGCACACTGAGGCCTAGCCCTGCTTCCTCTGCCTCTTCTTGGCCGACCCCGCCTCACTGCCGCCACCGCCACCGCGTCCACCGCCGCCACCCCCCTCGGTGGAAGCGGCCGTGCCGCCGGCCGCCTTGCCCTTCGCCTTCCCCTGCTTGCTGCCGTTCACCTTGGGCGGGGCGGGCCCGGCGGCCTTGCGGGCCTTGCCAGTGGGCAGCCCAGCCGCTGACATCATGGCGGCTCTGAGCCTTTTCATGTCATCCGTAGGCTTGGGCTGGGCTGGGACGGCGGCGGTGGTGGTCATGCGTGCGGCCTTGCTCGTGGTCTTGGTGCTGCCAGTGGTGGGGAGGGCGGAGGTGGACGTGGCCTTCTTCTGCTTCTTCTTGGGGGGAGGGGCGGGGGCTGCGGCAGGCTGCTCGCCGTCCTCATCGCTGTCCACGTAATCGTCTGCAGCGACAAAGAAGCGGCATGAAGCGACCAGGGCATGAGGATGGTGAGGGCCCTGCGCGACGGGACTGACGGTACAGGCGTGGTTGGGGGCCGTTTGGTGTGTGTGCATGACTGTGCGGCGTGCCAACTACTTTCTTGCGCGAGGGATGGCGTTGGGCCTGCGAGCTTGTTTCTGTCCAAATGCAAAACACGTCATGAGGCTGTCTGTTCTTTGCTCTCCCAGCCCCCACACACGTCAGCAAGCAGTGCCCAGCCCCGTGCCGCCGCTGCAGCCAGGCAAGGAGCTTTGGGTGCAGGAAAGCAGCCTCCCCAGCCACCAGCGTGCAGCCCTCCCCCAGCCCCACCCGCACACCCTGCTTGCCAGACATGTCTGTACCAGATGTAAAGCTCACCACACACACACGCACCTCTTTGCTCCATCTCACTGTCAAAGTCGTCCTGCACGTCGTCGTAGCCAGCCTCTCGCGCCGCAAGCACCGCGTCCAGCGCGTCGTCCAACAGGTCCACGTCGCTGTCCACCTCGTCACCCTCCCCACCACCCAGCTCAAACTCAAACCCAGGGCCCTCCTCCTCGTCCTCCTCCTCTTCCTCCTCTTCCTCCTCCTGCACCACCGCAGCCCTCTTGACCTCCTTCCGCTGTGGGCGCAACACACCCTCCCCAGCCCCCTGCTGCGGAGCATCCTGGCTCGCCTTCACCTTCCGCTTGAGCTGCGCTGGCTCTGGCGCTGGCTCCTGCACCTGCTGCTGCTTCACCTGCCCCTGCTCCTCCACCTGCTTCGCCCCCGCCTTCGCCCCTTTCTGCTGCTTCTGCTTCTGCACCTGCTGCTGTTGCAGCTCCTCCTTCACCCCCTCCTCTTTCAGCCCGTCCTCCTTCACTCCCTCCCCCTTCTTGACCGCGTGACGCTGCGTGACGTCCGCCGACGCCGACACGTCTGCGCGCAAGACGAGGCCAAGGTAGGGTAGCGTTAGGGCCAGCAAAGCATTAGTGTCACGTGGGTACGAGGCAGGGCTGGCGTGGTGTGCCGGTTGCCTGTCGCTCACCGGCTTTTTGAGCGCTTCATTAGGCAGCCAGCAAGCGATCTCACCCCACAACCCTAGGCCACACTCCACACTCACACTCGTGGAGGATCTTGGCGCGGTACGTGGGGTGGAACTCACCCTCCTTGGCGCTGAACACCCTGCACGGCAACAGCAGCAGCAGCAGCAGCAACACCACCAGCAGCAGCGTGTCTGTGTGTAGCTTGCAAACGGGCTTTCAGGCCGCATCAACAAAGGCAGCAGTGGGCAGATCAGTGAGTGTGCAGCCTGCAAGCAGGACGGCCGGGGAGAGTGGATCAGGATGCCGACCTGCCCCATGTCCGCACTGTTGCCTGAGCGCTTGATACCCCAAGCCACGCTTTACCTCTTGAACATGGCCAGCTGCTTGGGCGTCAAATCGAACCGCTCGTGGTAGGCAATCATCTGCGCTGCCGCCAGAGCCGCCCTCATGTCCACCAAGGGGTAGGGCAGGTGCTGCTCACGGCTGAAGTACGCGGGCTCAAAGCCGTCGTCGGCGCAGCCAAAGGAGAGGGCGATGCGCGGCGTGTGGTAGCCCTGGCGTCCCTTGGAGCCCCAGTGGATGATCCTGTGGGGCGAATGGGGCAAAGAGGGGACAGTCACTCAGAGGTGGTTAAGCCCTGGCGTCCCTTGGAGCCCCAGTGGATGATCCTGTGGGGCAAAAAGGGGACAGAGGTCTTGAATCCTTTGCTGCTCAGCTGACAACCGCCGCACATCCGTGAACCAAGCCCAACAGCAGGCTGCCAGCCCTCCCACTTGACCAACCCAACGCCCCTCAGCCCAATCGTCACCGCACCCAACCACCTGTGTGTATCTTTTCTTGCCAGACATGGCTGGAACTCCAGAGTTCAAGAAGCTCAACACACATCTGTGTGTGCGCTTGCAAACGGGGCGGCCCAGCCGCAGGGACCAAGGCAGCACGGATCCGCAGCGAGGAAGATTACCTGTGTGTGAAGATGACGGCCCCTCCTGCCTCCACAGGCAAGGCCCTCAGGTGCTGGTATGACTCCTTGGTGGCCAGGGCCAGAGGCAAGGGGTCAGGGCCGTCCTCCTTGTCGCCCGCCGTGTACCCTGGGTCCGCCCACCTGCATGCATTAGGGCTTGCGCTGGGCGGGCGTCACACTCTCACTGCACACATGCCGCTGTGCTGCTGTAGTGCTTTGAAACTGTCACAAGGGTGCGTCTTGACGTGTTTGGGTGCGTCCTGACGCGTTGGAGGAGAGGAGGGCACATGCGGAGGGCGCAAGGTGGTGAGGAAAGCAACCGTGATTTACTCGCTTTGCCAGGACAGCGCAGTTTGGCGCAGAGGGGGCATGGTGGAGACGAAAGCATCCGTCATTTCACTCACTTCGGCAGGACGTAGAGGCAGCTGTTCTCTGGGCATGCGTCCGTCAGAGGCACCCCTGCACAGTGCACGGGCAGGATAGGACAGTTGACGCGCAACTTGTGCTACAGCTTGAGGCCCAGATCAAGACGGTAGTTTTGGTGCCGGCAGACTGGAAGCATGACAATAGGCCGCATAACAGGCCTGCAGCACAAGAGCTGACCGCAGGAGCTAACCCACAATGGGCCTGCTGATGCGGCTGCCGCACCGCTCACATGCCGTGGTGTAGCGTGCTGATCCGTCAGGCCGGAAGCTGCCTGGAAGGTCCTCGGGCTGACGGTCACGGTGCGGCGAGAACCCTGCGTGCCCCCGGTTAGGGTCTACGTACCTGCACGCATGCACGCATGCACGTACCGGGACCGGGATGGATGAGCGCAAAGCGGCGAAACCTGCTCCCCAGGCACATGACGCCTCGTGGCCAAGCGCTCCCTGAAGGTTAAGGCTCTGTAGTCACACATTGCTTCCATGGCTGGGTTGCCAAGTGATTGCTGAGGTGCGGGACGCCTTGGCGGTAAGGTGGCAAAGACGCAATGCGACAGGTGCGCGCACCAGGCCAGTATGTCCATGTTGACGCGGTTGCCAGTGGCTTGCTCCATGAGGCCCCCCAGCTGGTGGATGAGGCTCCACACCTGCCCGCACACATTTGCACGTGTGGCAGCTTCTTACGCTGCGGGGCAGTTCATTCATAACTGCCCCCGTGCTTTCCTGAGTGTCATCCCTGCCACTTGCAAGCATCAAAGGCCGTCCTGGGGTGTGCGCGCCGCATCCAAACAGATGCACACCAAGCCCCCCACACACGCCGCAGCAACGTGCACTGGCGTGGACTTTGCATGGCGAGGCCTGCCTGGCGAGCTTTTGTGACGGCTGCAGCATCATGACGCCTGTCGTGAACGCCGTGCAATGATTATGATGATGGCACGCCGCAGCGCACCTCGTCATACATGAGGATGAAGGTGGCGGGCCAGCCGTGCTGCATCAGCCGCACGATGCACCGGGCCAGCAAGGCAAAGTCCAGGCCGCTCCAGGGCAGCTGGTCGCAGTGTGCCAACGCCACGCCCTCCTGATCCACGCCTTGCTGCACGCCCGCGGCCACTGCCTGCGAGCAGCACCC
>QAXK01002866.1:0-18706 GCA_004335735.1 Chlorella sp. KRBP | reverse complement strand
GACGCACAGCAGCACGCCCAGAGCCCACACGTCTGCCTTGGTGCCGTCATATAGCGCCTTGCCCTGCGCCTTGGCCGCCGTGATCTGGGGGGACATGTAGTCGGGCGTGCCTGCAGGAGTCAGCATCATGGCAACAACGGCGCACACGCCAATGCCCACGCGTCGTGCACGTGGTGTGTTGTGCAGCGACTGGCAGCAAGGCAGCAGCAGCGCTTCCCCAGGCTCAAGGCTGCATGGCTGGCTGTGAGTGCAAGGCGAGAAAGCATTCGAGATGAGGTGAGGTCGCGCCAGGCGGTGTGGTGTGGCGTTGTTCGCCTGCTCACCAATCACGGTGGTGAAGTGCGAGTCCTCTCCCCAGCCGCGGGCAAAGCCAAAGTCGCAAATCTTGAGGATGGGCGGCGTGTGCCCCGTGAGCAGCGTGTTGTCAAGCTTGATGTCGCGGTGCACCACCTGGCAGCAAAAGGAGCGGCAAGGAGCATGGAGGAGGAGTGCGTTCGATGGAAGGTCAGATCGGGAGTCCCGTGCGGGCTGCTGGTTGCGACCATCAACCATGCAGACGCAGGGAGAGCTGAGCATGAGCAGCTGCTGCCAAGTCTCAAGTCACGACGCTCACGTGGTGTCTGTGGCAGTAGGCGACGGCGGAGCACAGCTGGCGGAACAAGTAGCGCGCCTCGTCCTCGGCCAACAGCAGGCCCACGCCCCTACAGGTGTGCACCAGGGCCAAGACGCGAGTAGAGAAGGAGCGCATGTGCACTGGCTGAGGTAATCGCCGCAGCAAGTGACCAGGCGGCACCGCACGCACGTGTGGCAAGAGGCGTGCCGGCGCACATGCTGGCGAGCTGCTTGTGTGAGCACAGGAGGCCTGACGGCTACCCAGCCGCGCACGCAGCGCACCCGCACGCGTCCTCACCTGCACTCCCTGAACTTCTGCGTGATGTACTGTGTGAGGCTGCCTCCTTGCGCAAACTCCATGACCAAGCCCAGGTAGTGCGAGGTGAGCACCACCTCCTCCGGTGCCACGATGTTCTGGTGGCCCTCACCAAGCTCAGACTGGAGCTTGATCTCCCTGCATCAGCGGCAGGGACGTGGCAGCGCCGACCACACAGCAAGCCATTTCGTTCCACAGGGTGCAAAAGCAAACGTTGCCACACATGCACATGTGACTGCGCCAGCATGCGCTGCCTGCTTACCCTCACTCAGTACGCCGTCACACATATAGCGGCCCGCACCTGAAGATGGCTTGCACAAAGCGCGTGGGCAGCGGCAGCTGGATGAGCTTGATGGCCAGCGGCTTGTTGGTGTGCACGTCCTGCACCAGCCACGTGTTGCCCTCAGCACCTGCAGGGTGTCCCAGCAGCATCGCGCGCGCCGGCAAGTGCACGCCTCAGCGCTGGCTGGCCACGCGTTGCTGCCGGGGGATCTCGGCCTCAAGTGCAGCAACCCTGCTCGGCTGACCATGCGCTGGCTTGCAGGCTGCCGCAACCCGTGGAGTGCAGCATTCCGGCCGCTACAAAGTGTTGGTGCAGCAAGCCTGCCCAGCCGACGCATGCTTGCGTCGGCGGCGGCTGACCAGGTGGGCATCCCACAACCCAGACACCCAGAATGCTGAGCCTCGCAGCGCGTGCTCACCTGACCCCAGCAGCTTGTTTACTCTGTACGCCTGCGAGAGCCCTTCGACGATGGAGCGGTTGGCGCCATCCTCCAGGTACTGTGCCGCCCGCTGCGCCTTGGCGCGCTGGTCGTTGGCTGGTGGCGTTGGGGTGCTGATACACTGGCCCATCTTGCCGCCTTGGGACCGCCTCTGCTGCGGCCGCGGGAAGCGGTGCCACAGTCGCTGGGCGCGCCACCTGCGAGAGGGAACGACAAAGCGCTGCGCCATGGACGCTCAGGTGGAAGCATGGCACTGCTGGCAAGCAAGCTGCGCTGCAGACGGTCTAGTGCACGCGTGGCGGGGCGGCACGTGTCGATCACCGGCCCGGCGCCCCTGCAGCTGCAATAGCGCCCAGATGCGTTCGCGAGTGCTCTGGCATGGGTTTGGTGCTGCTTATGTGCTCATCTGCAGCGTGCAGCGTCAGCTGGTCCCCCCGTGCCCGGGGGTCAGAGCGCGCGCGCACCGATGAGAGCCAAGCGAAGCGATGCGCGATCCTCTGCAGGTGCCTTACTCGCAGCGCCGCTCCCTGCACGCTGCTGCCGCCTGGTCTGCGCGCAGGATGAGCTGCAGCCAGGTTTCGCTCGCGCGCTCTGTGGCTCGCCTGAAGCGCTGTGCACAGGCTGCGCGGGTCTTGCTCCTGCTCTCCTCCTCCTTGCTCTCCTCTCCTCTCCTCTCTCAAACTGCAGACCCTGTTTTTGCATGCCGATCTTGCAGAACGCGCACCGAGGAGGAGCGGAGGAGCGGAGGAGCGGAGGTGAGTGCGCCGAGTGAGAGCAACCCAGGCCTCGGGGATTCGTTGGGCCTACTCACGGTCTGCACTCTGTTCTGACGTTCTCACGGTGCCGTAGATGACATCTTGCACGGGAGAAGGACCTATTCATCACGCCTATTATTACGCCTTGGCCTTCTGTGCGGCGTGCCTTGCGCTCATCTTGAGCGCCCTCAGCTTGATGTACTCGCGGTCCACCACGCCGTCCTCCTTGCTGGCCTCGTCATCCGGGTCCTCCTCACTAGGCACCTGCAGGGCGACCAAGGCGCGCAAGGAGTGCACTGGCTTAGCAACATACACGACCCAGGAACCGCCAGTCTGGTTGGCGTGCGGCACATCACACTGGGGACATCATCGACCGTCCACGAGGTGTGTGTGCGCTTGCAAATGGGGCGGCCCAGCCGCGGTAACCAAGGCAACAGGTGTGCCAAGCGCTCACCTCGTCCTCGCTCATGTCGCTGCCGGCGTAGCCCATGATGCGCTCCAGTGCAGGGGGCATGGCGGCCTCCTTCTTCTTGCCCTTCTTCTTCTTGATGTTGGGGATCAGGCTGATCTCAACCGGCTTGCCTGCGGGACGCACCGTCGAGCACGGGCACACGTCAGGATCCAGGGAGGTTGGACCTCCTGGGCACGGTAGGCACTCAGGCTGCGGGCAAACCAACGCACCTGTGATGCTCTCGAGCAAGGGTGGCCCGGTCCACGCCTTGTTAGCCATGCCCTTGACCAGCGCCTTCTCATTGTCTGACAGGCCCTCGTGCTCAGCCGCCACCGCCGCTGCCGTGATGGCCGCTGCCGCCGCCTCGGCCTTGGCCTGCTCACCCACCTGCTCATGCAAGGGTAACAGAGGGCACAGCGCGGTTTGGCTTCACTATGTGCAGCTAGGTGTTCAAGCCCTGGCGGACTGAGCGCCCCTGGGCTAGCTGGCGGGCTCCTCCTGCCACTGCCGGCAAAGGAATTCGACCGTGATCTCTGCAAGAAACGCTACAGCGACACCCCACAGCACCAGCTCCTACCTGGACGTACTCCAGCATGCGCGACAGGCGGTCCGCCACGCCCGTAAGCATCTCGGGCAGCTGCGGGAAGAAGCTCTCATCCTCAATGGCGTTGCCAACCACCCGCGCCTTGACGGGCGGGGGAGGAGGGGCGGCCGCCTGCGGGCTGGGCGCGGAGGGTGCGGAGGGTGCCGGCTCAGCTGCTGCTGCTGCTGCTGGTGCGGCGGTGGCCGGTGCGGGGGTGACCTCTGGGATGCCAGCGGCGGCCACTGTGGCCTCAGCAGTGCTGCTCTGCTCGGCAATCTCAGGGGCAGCTGCCTCTGGTGTGGGCTTGCTGGCGCCTGCAGGGGCCTCCTCAGCGGCAGGTGGCGTGGTCGCCCGTGGCTCTTCCGCCTCGGCGGGTGGCTCCTCGGGTGCCGCCTGCTCCTCTGGCGCTGGCGCTGCTGCGGGCTCCGTGCTCTTCTCGTCCTCTTCAGCAGCAGCAGGAGCTGGCGCGTCCTCCTCTGCAGGCTTTGGTGCCTCCGCCTCCTCAGCGGGTGCGCTGGCCTCCTCCGCTGGCTTCTCCTCCGCTGGCTTCTCCTCCTCCTCCTTCTCCTTGCTCTCTGCGGGCGCGGCCTCCTCGGGTGCGGGCTCCTCTGCGGCTGGCTTCTCCTCGGCTTCTGCTGGCGACGCCTCAGCCTCCGGCTCCGGCTCTGACTTCTCTTCGGCTGCGTCTGGCGCTGCCTCGCCCTCCGGCTCTGGCTTCTCCTCGGCTTCGGCCTCTTCGGTGGCCTTCTCCTCGTCACCCTCCTGGGCCGCCTCCTCGCCCTCGGCCTTGTCCTGCTCGGACTGCTGCTCCGCAGCCTCCTCCGCTGGCTTGTCTGCGTCGGCTGTCGCGGCGACACCAGCGTCGGCGGCGGCCGGTGCGGCACCTGCCTCGTGCACCGAGGCCGGCGCCATCACGCTCGACTCAGCCGCCAGCGACTCGCTCTCGGACTCGCGCTTCTCCGACCGCATCGACGGCGCCGGGTGCAGCGCCGCCTGCGCTGCCGCGATGGCCGCAGCCTGCGCCGACGCGGCTTGCTGCGCGGCAGCAACTGCGGCAGCCGCGGCAGCCCCGGCGCCAGTGTGGCGGTGCTTGTCTGTGGTGCGCGCGTGGCCGACCGGGCCCCGCAGCGTCTCCGGCGGCACCTCGCCAAGCGCCACGCGTAGGCGCTCCATGATGGAGTGCAGGCCCTGCTCCGCCGCGATGCACACGGAGCGCAGCTTGTTGAACTTCTGCTTGGCCAGGTCCACACGCCTCTCGGCGTCCTCGATGTGCGTGCGCTGCTCTTCGGTCGCGCCGTCCACGTCCTTGCTGCCCTCAGGCTTCTCGAACATGACGGCGCGGGTCTCGAGCAGGCGGGCGATCTCGCGCTTGGCAGCGGACTCGCGCGACTCGGCAAGCTTGACCAGCTCGCGCATCTGCGCGTGTCGCGCAAAGTTGCGCCCAGGTGTGCCGAGCAGGGTGTGCTGAGCAGGTGTGCCGAGCAGGGTCACACCCCAGAGCCAGCTGGCTCTGCCTGCCACACCCTGCCCCAAACGCACCTGCTCCTCCTTGGCCTTGAGCCCCTCCCAGTAGGTGATGACGTCCTCGGCGCTCTCGGCGCCGCTGATGGTGCGGATGCGGTTCCAGCTCGCCTCCATGGCCTCCACCTGCGTGCAGCGTGGCCGCAACGGCATCCACCACACGTTGCTGGCACCGCCAGGACCCGCTGGCATGCTGGACAGGGCATCGTGCAGGTGCTGGGGTGTGCAGGATGCGGGAGCCACCCCACCTTTGGTGCCAGCGCCGCCACCTTGACCTCGTACGCGTCATGCTCTGCCTTGAGCTTGGCAGCCGCCTCCTTCTCCAGGCGCTCCTTCTCGAGCTGCTTCTCGCGCACGCGCCGCTCGCGCTCCAGCTGCTTCTGCTGACGCTTCTTGAGCTCACGCACCTGCACGGCAACAAGTAGGGGCACACATGCAAGCGTCACGCTGGTGCCGCGTGAGTGGAAGGACCCTCCCGCCTGCCTTGCCATTGTGTGGGACCGCTCCGCTACCCATTGCCCCAACTCTACTCCTCACCTCGCGGCGCCTCTCCCTGAGCTTCTTCTGCCAGTCGATGCGCGTCTCCTCCAGCATGCGCTTGAGCTTGGCCAGCTCCCGCTCGGCGCCCTCCTTCTGCGCCCGCGTCTCGTTCAGGTAGGCGTTGAGCGTGCGGTGGTCGTCCAGGCTGTCCTTCTTGAGCTGCTGGGCCGCGCGGACCTTTTGGTCCATTATCGCGTGCTCACGCCTGCGCTTACGTGGCGCGTCCAGGTGCAGGCATCACGCAGGGAGACAGGCGCAAGCGTGGCCGCACCGGAGTTGCTGTGCACTGTGTTCCAGGTGCTGCCCAGGGCTGCGTGGATGAGCCCACCACATGCAGATGCCACGCTGCCAGGTCCTCTTCCATAACAGAGGCTCCCTGCTGCACCCGCCCACAGGGCAACCCTCACGCCCATAACGCCCGCCCGCACCTGGTCCTCTCCCCCAGCAGGTAGTAGAGGCGGTTCTTGGCCTCAGCCTCCGTGAGGTCCTCGTCGATGCGCTTCATCTCGTCCTGCAGCTGCTGCACGTACTCGCTCTCGGCCACCAGCGCGCCGGGCGTCAGGCGCTGCGCGTCGACCTTGTCGTCATGCGCGCGGTGGATGGTCTTGTCCTTCCTGCGTGTTGAATGGTTCTAGGCAAGGTTAGGGTTGGGCTAGGGCAGTGCCACGCACTGCCGTGCAGCCCATGGCGGTGGGCGAGGGCTGCAGCGCTGGAGCTTGAGGAGAGGCAGAGAGCTACTAGCCGTTCCTCCCCCGCCCGGCCCAGACAGGTGGGAAACCGACCTCTTGGTCTCCTCCTTGAGCTCGTTGAGCTTGGTCTTCTTGAGCTCAATCTCGCGCCTGAGCGCCTTGATGTCATTCTGCTGCGCCTCACCACCAGCCGTACCTGCACACGCACACAGCCTCAGTAAGCAGTTTGCTGCCGTGCCGCTGCCCAGGCCTCTCTGCACTAGCATGGCCACACGGACGTTTGCGGCACTCGCTGATTCCCCCTTGTGTCCCTTGTGACCCATGCACCCTGTATGCGCTTGTGGACTGTTGGCCACTGCGCCAGGTGCAAAGCTCGACACTCACCCGCCTGCTCCTGCGCGACCGTGATGGAGTTCATCAGCACGTCCCGCTCCCGCTTGACCTTCTCCAGCTCCCTCCTCAGCACCTCGTCCTCCGTCAGCTCCTCCTCAAAGCCCCGGGGTGTGTCCATCTGGCCCCCCGCCTTGGCGCCCAGCGTGGGGCGGCCCAGGCCGCCCAGCCCGCCGCCAGGCATGCCGCGCGAGGGCGGCTTGGTGGGCGGCGCGGTGAACTGCACCAGGCTGTCATTGGCGTCTGGGTCCTCGCCGAAGAGCTTCTGCAGCTCTGGAGAGGACTGCGAGCGGTGTGGTCGTGGGGCGTGGTGTGCACGCAAGTCATGTCTGGGTGGCGCCAGCCGGGGGGCCTGAGCCTTGCACGGCCTCTCTTGCTCTCTTGTAGTGCTTGCTTCGTGCAGTTGCGTGCAGCAGGTCGCGCTGCTCCTGCTGCCCGTGCTTCTGCGCCGTGCTGCATGTCCCGCTTGCCATTCGTGCCGCCCCCGCCGCTGGGTCGAGCGCAACGCGTAGGCTGTGCTGGTCCTCGAGTATGTGACCAATTGGCGAACTCGCTGCGATTTGGTGCGCGCTCGAACAGCGCGTGCCTCACCTTGAGGAGCTCCTCCTTGGTCCTCAGGCGCGGCAGCTTGACCGTGCCCGTCTTCTTCAACATCGTCGTCATAATGTGGCCTTGCGCTCGCTGCTTCCTCTCGTGGATGTCGCCGTACGTCCGGCTCGGGAAGCTTCGCCGAAGAGGCGCTAAGCGCTCATGCGCGCCTTGAGCAACATCCTCACGCACCACACTGGATCCGCACACGCACTCCCTGACGCAACTTCGCCGGCATGCGCGCGAGGTCTTTGCATTCCGGCGGCAGGAGAGCAAAGCGGTGCCATTCAGCGTCTCAGCGTCTGAGCCAAGATGCAGTGCCTTGGCCAGCAGCCGCAGCAGCAGCTCCACCGGCTCCACCGCAGCCACCATGGACGCGCCAGTCGGACGCGCGTCGCGTTCAGCTCGCCCACTGCCCCAACAGTGAGCCAAGCTCGCCGGGCAATAGCAGCTCGTGCGGCGCAGCAGGACAGGATGCTCCGAAGGTGCGCCTTCTGGCAACTTTCCTTGCCCAAGGCGCGTCCACCGCACGCCGCCGCCACCACACGTCCCCCCGTGCACCATCCTCACGCTACGCAGCATATCAGACATGGGAGAGGTAGCGGTGCTAGTGCTGGACGGCACGCAGCTGGTGTCTGAGGCTGCTACGCGGCACGCCACAGCTCCTACCGCCACAGCGGCGCTCGGCCGGGCGTTGCTGGGCACGCTGCTTTTGGCTAGCTTCAGAAAGGAGGAAGAGGTGCTGCAGGTGTGTGTGAGGGTTATGACTTGTCCATACGGCTCAGGATGGGGCAGGTGCGCGTGACGGCTCAGTGCGTGCCAGGTGCCTTGCGCACAGTGGGAAAGGCACCTGCAGCACGGCGTCGCAAGCCTGCAGCAAGCCCACTGATGCCAGTAGACGCAATAGAATCATCTGCAAGCTGGGGAAAGGAGTTGCCAGCAGCAAGCACCTTCGCGTGGCCGTGTGGTGGTGCGCTCGTGCAGGTGACGTTCCGTGGTGACGGGCCGCTGGGCAGCATGATGACCATTGCCGATGCCAAGGGCAACGTGAAGGGCAAGGTTGACAACCCAGCCGCTGACCCTCCCATGCGCGACGACAAGCGTTTCAACGTCGGCATGGCGGTGGGCTCTGGCGTGCTGGCCGTGGTGCGCAGCCACCCCGCAGAGCCCAGGCCCTACACGGGCATGGTGCCCATTGTGTCGGGGGAGGTGGCCGAGGACCTGGCAAACTACCTGGTGAGAGAAGCTGCGGGCACGTGTTTTCATCCTGACGCGTGGATGCTGCGATGGATGCTGAGTGTAGGGCGAGTTGAGGTCTCGCATCAAGCACCACAGCACTTTGCGGTTCACGCGCCGTTTACGTCATCAGTGGCGCTGTACGTGTGTGTGGTGAGAGTTTTACATCTCGGTGCGGCAATCTCTTGCACAAGACTGCTCGCTTGAGCAGTCAAGCAACACCGGCAGCAGTAGAGCACAGGGAGTAAGCCAGGCTGTGTACGCTGCCTGCGCAGGTGGACAGCGAGCAGACCAACAGCGCCCTCTCCCTGGGAGTGACGCTGCAGCGCGACTGCTCCGTCAAGGCAGCGGGCGGCTTCCTGGTGCAGGTGTGAGCTTTACATCTGGTATAGCCATGTCTGGCAAGCACGTGCGGACCCACAGTGGCTGCACCAGGCACTGAGCCCAACACACATCCGCAGGCCTGGAATGTTTACAGCCACACACGCGTGCTGCTGCTCATTCTACAGGTGTTGTGGCCGCATGGCGTCACGTGTGCAGGTGCTGCCGTTTTGCTCCGAGGAGACTCTGTCGCAGCTGGAGCGCAACCTTGCCGGGGTGCCGTCGGTCACCACCCTGCTGACCCAGGGCCTGAGCCTGGAGGACATCACAGAGAGGTGCGGGAGGGATGTGGAAGCAGGGCCTGAGCCTGGAGGACATCACGGAGAGGTGAGGGAGGGAAGTGGAAGCAGGGCCTGAGCCTGGAGGACATCACAGAGAGGTGCGGGAGGGAAGTGGAAGCAGGGCCTGAGCCTGGAGGACATCACTGAGAGGTGCGGGAGGGATGTGGAAGCAGGGCCTGAGCCTAGAGGACATCACTGAGAGGTGCGGGAGGGATGTGGAAGCAGGGCCTGAGCCTGGAGGACATCACTGAGAGGTGCGGGAGGGAAGTGGAAGCAGGGCCTGAGCCTGGAGGACATCACGGAGAGGTGCGGGAGGGATGTGGAAGCAGGGCCTGAGCCTGGAGGACATCACGGAGAGGTGCGGGAGGGATGTGGAAGCAGGGCAGGGGCCAAGGGACAGGGCCACGGAGCAGGGACCTGGGCGCGTGTTTGCCGTCCATGGTGCCGCTCGTCCGTGGCATGCCCGACCCAGGTTGTGGTGCCAAGCCCTCGCCTGCGCCCTCGTCGCCACCATGCAGGATTCTGGATGGCCTGGGCGTGTCACCCGGCGGCATCTCCCTGCAGCCGCGCTACGGCCCCTGCGACAATGACGCCTTGCGCCTGGTGTGTGTGTGCACCCGGTTGCCTGCTGCTGAGCACGGCAACAGCATCGCAGCTTGTAGCTTTGTAGCTTGTAGCTTGTAGCTTTGTAGCTTTGCCGCCGCAGCTGATGTTGATGGCGTGCGGCTCAGCCGCTGTGGCTTTAGGGAGCCACTGGGGAGAGGGAATACACATACCGGCGCCGCTAACCGTAACCCTGACCCTGCCCTGCCGTGCCCTGCATGCGTGCGCAGCGCATGCTCAAGGCCGTGGCGTCGCTTGGGGAGCAGGAGGTCCGCAGCATTGTGGAGGAGCAGGGCAAGGTCGAGGTCACATGTGAGTGAGCTGGCTCTCACCTTGCGCATGAACTGACGCAGATGACTTTCCCAGTCTGTGACCTTCCTAGCGAACAGAAGGATAGCACTGCATCGGTGCACGCCGCTCTGCACTGGAAACCATGGCGGGTGCTGGCGTGAGTGATGACGTGCATGCGCCCGCAGGTGATTTTTGCGTGTCGACCTTCCAGTTTAACGAGCAGGAGCTTTTAGACGTGATCCACGGCCGCCACCACCAAGCGGGCGATGGCGCCAACGCAGCACAGGCAGGGAGCCAACAGCACCAAGCCGCGCAGCCTCAATGAGCCTGTGATTCTTTTTCCTCCACCCACGCGAGCTGCTTGTTTTGGAGGCGCCGGGGATGTTGGTTTCCTTGCTCTCCACATCATTTGCGCCTTGTTCACTTTGCTCCGCAACTATTTGCAACGGAGGCAACACGAGCGCATGTATATAAGTACCGGTATCCTGGTACTCCCCTCAGCAGCAGCCATCCTCCGTCATTGCAGACGGCTTGACGGCAGCAGCGCCAAGGCACCCATGTGTGCGAGCATGCTCAGCACCGAATCAGAATACATGTCAGGCAGCCAGAAGAACATCCCTGCGTCAAATCGATCAGTCATGGTCCGACAGCTGCAAGCGCCATGGCAGTCACAGCCATCGCCGCCTCCCTGCCGTAGCGACCGCATCCTGCAGGCCCGCATGTGCACTGGCCCTGGCAACGGCCCGCACGCCCCTTGCGGCGGCTGCCAAACACTCCGTCAGTTGTGCACACAGGACTGCCTGCCGGTGGCTGCTTCTGCCCCCAGGGCCACATGAATAGAGCAAGGACGTGCCAGAATCACGAGTCCACAGCCCCGTGCCCGCAGTCCGAGCAGTCGCAAGCACACACACACGCACACGCTGCCTGCCTGTCCTCCGCCTTGCCAGATGCGGCTGCACCGACCACACCCACCCACCCCACCGCACGTGGGCACACCAGGTCGGTGCCACCCAAGCCATTGCGAACGCCCCCTATCAGGCGCCCGCCGGCTGCTCTACTCTCACTCTTCCCCCTCTCACTCCCCAATCCCGCATCACTCATCCATCTGAACCGTCGACCCCACTGTGTACTGCACCGGCGGCCTGATGCCAAAGAAGCTGAGCACCTGGTTCAGCTTGCTGCGGCTGATCACGTGCGGCGCCACGTCATAGTTGAGCTGGCCGAGCACCGCCGCGTCAACCTCCCCCTCCGCGCCCGCCTCCCCCGCCTCGCCACCCGCTGCCTCCTGCGCCTGCTTGCTGCTCGCGCCCCCAAGGTGCACGCCGGCAGCGCCCATGGCCCCGCTGGCCTGCATGTACGCCGACATGGCCGCAGCGGCGGCGGCACGGTCCTCTGCGCTGAGAACAGCGCCGTTGGATGCAGCGTCCGACGCGGCATCAATGGCGGCGGCGGCGGCGGCCAGCGCCTCAATGGCGGCGGCGCGAGTGCTGGTGGTGGTGGTGGCGGTGGCCTGCCCGTCCACGTCCATGGAGGCGTCGTCGTCAGCGGCCATGGCCCGGTTGGGGTTGTTGCTGCGTCCGGAGGAGCGGCGGGCGCGGAGCGGTGCGCTGCTGCGGCCGGCGTTGACGTCGGAGAAGATGGGTGCCAGGTCCCCGTCGAGCAGCGCCGTGGTGACGGGGAGGTGGTCGGGGACGGGCGCGGGGAACACGGTGGGGGTGGGGAGGGCGCCCCACAGGCTGGGCGGCAGCACGTCGAGCTGCTGGGCAGCGGCCTGGGCCTGCTGCAGCTGCTGGGCGCTGGGCACTGTGACGTTGCTGTGGCCCAGGTGGCTCACGCTGCCCAGGTGCAGCGGCGTGGGGGTGATTGGGGCCGTGGGAATGCCCAGCATGCGCGCGGCAGCGCCGTAGGGGGCTGAGGATGAGGCGTCGGCGACGCCATAGGGCGTGTAGCGGTGCGACGGCGCGGCGCCAAAGCCACACGCCTGGCGCATGGCATTGGCGGCGGCCGCGGCGGTGGCGGCGGCGAGGGCGGGGACGGAGCCAAGTGGCGAGGCGGCGGTGGGGCGGGTGGCGGCGGGCTGCGGCGCGGCAAAGGGCTGCTGCTGCGTGCGTGGCGTGGAGGGGACGCCCGCAGTGGTGGTGCTGCTGAGGGCGCGGGCGGCGGGCAGGGCGCCGACGGCGGTGTTGCTGGCCAGGGTGGGCATGGATCCAGCGGGGCCGCGGGCGGCGGGCGGGACAGCGGCGGAGCGGTTGGGCGGGCGCTGGATGGGCCCTCCCAGCGTGGACTGCAGCAGGTCGGTGGTGTCCTCGCCCTCGTCCGATGAGTCGTGGCTGTCGTGCGGGGCGCCCGAGGCGTCGTGCGTGCCACGCTGGTTGGCCTTGTGCTGCCGCTCGGCGGCCGCCACGCTGGCGCAGTGCACGGCGGCGTCAAACGCGCCCATGCCCTCAAGCTTGAGGTGGTGGCCGGACATGGGCTCCTTGCAGCCAAAGGTGAGCGAGATGTCCACCTCGGCGGGCAGCTTGAAGAGCTCACGGATGCGCGTGGTGAACTCGGTGAGGCCCTCGTTGCCCTGGCGCACGGGGATCCTGCAAGGGGGAGGGTGTGTGGGGGGGCAGTGCAGAGGGTGAGGAGGGGCGCCCTGTGGCAGTGCTTGCGCTACGTCCGCGTGGGCGCGTGCCGACATGTGGGTCAATGATAAGCTGGCGGTACATGCGGCACACCGACCACCTTGCAGCTGTGCACTTGTGCGTCAGAGGCCCAGTAAGGCCACGCACCTGTGGATCTCTCCCTCGAAGTAGACGACCATGATGGGCTGCACCTTCTCCACCTCGGGCTTGAGCGCGTCGGGCGTCAGGGAAGCCTTCCAGTCCGCAAGCAGGTGGCCGCAGAACCTGCACACGGGTGCACAGGGCGCGCGCACAAGCTCTTGTGGGGTGTTCCGTGGTGCTGTGGACCTTTGCACTGCAGTGCCGTGCTCGTGGGTAAAGCACGCGGCACACGATCCACTGCTGCGGGCGCTAGCAAGCGCTGCGAAATGCTGTGCTGCTGCCGTCTTGTGTGCTTGCTGATAAGCCGCTTGCGCGGCTGTGCGAGCGAGTCAACATGTCCCGAGAAGTGGACCCACGGCTTGCGCCGCGCGCCCGTGCTTGCTTCCCCTTGCTGCTCACCTGCACTGCGTCTCCTCGGCGCGCCCCGCCTGCTGCAGCTGCCACCGCGCCATACAGCGGGGGTGCACCTTGCGTGGGCACTTGCAGGGCGACTTGAGCTCGCTCGCCGTCTCGCGCTTGTCGTCGAGGCAAATCCAGCACACCTCATCCGTCTCCTGCAGGCGCACGATCGTGCCCAGGAGCCACAGGCTGCAGTCAATGTGGCATTGGCAGTAGCGACCCGCACGACCCAGGCGCCACGGCGGGCTCCTCCGCCACATCTCTGCCTGCGGCGAGCTGGAGCAAGTGCCAGGCTGCATGTGCTGCTGCTAATCTTGCGCCGCGTGCAATGCCTCACCACGAAAAATACGTCCTGCATCGCACTCACCACGTCGAGAGGAGAAGCGACCTTGTCACGGAGTTCCTGGTCGATCTGTGCCATTGTAGTGCTGCTGTGCGTCGTGCGTGAGAATGTCCTTGGGCTCCTGCGCGCGGCACACCGAGGCCAAGACACATCATGCGCCCGAGGCCAGGACCACGCCGCGAGCCGCCCTGCACCGCGCTGCACCACGCCATCCGCAGAATGCATGGCCACTGCATCGAGCGCTGTGCTGCTGCTGGCCTGGATCGCGTGGCGAGTCCTGGTGCCGCCACACATTCGGACCAGTCGACAAGTCGACGCCCGAGCCCGCTGCAGCCCGCTGCGCCATAGCGAGAGCATCACACCGACGTGTGCGCGTGACGCACCTGCTGCTGTCTGACCGTGGCTCGCTGGGGCGCAGTGTCGGGCGAGATGTGTGGGCGGGGATGGAGAGCCCGAGCGACGTGTGTGGAGCTCGGGAGGGAAGGGGCGCGGCGTCCTACGAGCAGTGACTTGTGACACTGCGAGGACTGGCTTCGCGCTGTGAAGTAGTGGCCAAATGTTCGTGCTCGAGGCCGACATCTCTGCCGTGCGAAACGTGCCGTGATTGTGCGGCAAAATGTCGATGAGCGAAGCCACGCTAAAGCACCAGGGGACAGCAGCGGGTGGTCGCGCGCTTGCTCGGCAGGCGCGCTTCATCGCTCGAAGCGCTGGACGCGCTCAGATCTCGGCACAGATCGCCTGTTTGTCATCCACCATCACCTCATGGCTGCAGCAGTACCTCCAGAAGGCTCACCTGCTGCTGCTGCTGCGGCTGGTGCACAGATTGTGCAGCTCATATGACAACGTGAACACTTGCATGAACAACCCCAGCAGCGCACAGCGCAGCGACATCCACAGCAACAGCGCAAGCACCCCCAAAGGCAGTAGCACCACGATCTCAAGAGCACACACACAAGCTGAATGGATGACGGGTGCTGGGGAGCTCGCACCGCTTCCCCCAGAAAAAGAGATGACGTTGGTTGTGTGCTCTTCCACGCACTCTAGTTGATCCTGCTGCGCAACCCAACCCCAACCCTGCGCCAATTCCCAACTCATCCCGCAACTCCTCCGCGCAACCAAGAGTGCAAAAGTCTTCAGTCCTTCATCCCCACCAAGCGCGCAGGGCCGCAAAACACCTTCAGGTGTGCAAGCGTCAACGCAGACAGGCAGGGAGGAGCACGCCTGCAGCAAGCAATGCAATGCTGCCAACTGGAAGCAGGAGAGGAACGAGGAGAGAAGTGCGGAGCAAGTGGCCCACCCACCCTTCAACAGCACTTCCCATCAACGCCCCGCCCCCAAGCATCTCATGCTACTGCTGCTTCACGCCTGGCGCAGCTATTCTCGCCGCCGCCACCGCCTAACGCCGCCCTCAAGGGATGTTTCTGTTGGTACACTGCCTCCTTCAGATGGTACGCCAGCAGGTGATGCGCACTCAATCTGAAACGCGCCGCGCCACGAGTTTCCTCCTCCTCCCCCACCACCTCACATGAGCGTCTCGTGGAAGGTGCGCGCAATCACCTCCATCTGCTGCTCCTTGGTCAGCCTGCTGAAGTGCACGGCGTACCCGCTCACGCGAATCGTCAGGTTGGGGTACTTGTCCGGGTGCTCCACCGCGTCCAGCAGCATGTCACGGTTCAAAACGTTGACGTTGATGTGGTGGCCGCCCTGCAAACACATCGCGCGCCACGGCAACGGCGAATGCTGACCTGCACGCACTTTCCTTGCATCACGGTGCAGCTTGTCCATTGCATTAGCTCGTTTTCGCTTGCCTGCTTGAAGTAGCCGTCCAGCACGGCCGAGAGGTTGCGTGCGCGCTCATTGGGGCCTCCCTTGCCAAGCACCTGTACACGCCACGTTCCCGAGGGACAACATTACAACATAAGTTTAATACGTTAGTGTCGGTGCATGCTGCTGTGGCGCTTGACGAGGCAGGCGGTCCATCAGTGAGGGTGCGTGTGCGGAGACGCAGGCAAGAGAGCTTTAGAGCCGGGTGTGCCAGCAGCACCTGCCAGTTTGCAGCTTGGTGGCCCGCATGCCGGCTCACCTGTGGGATGAGGGAGAAGGTGTTGGAGACGCCGTCCAGGCACTTGGTGTAGGGGATCTTGGCAACGCTGCGTGCATATGCGAGCACGAGCGAGGGAGTCAGCAACTGCATCCGTGCAAGCACTGCTCTTGTCATGACACCTGACAGCCCTGGTCTGGGGGCTTGTGCCTAACCTTGCCTCGCTGCTGATGCTTGCTGCCTTGGTTGCTGCAGCCTGGCGCCCCGTCTGCAACCTGCACACACGTCAGGCAGCAGCGGCGCACCTGTTGAGGGAGGCCAGTGCGCCCGAGGCGTCGCGTCCGTGCAGCGGGTTGGCGCCCGGCGCAAAGGGCTGGCCGTGCTTGCGGCCGTCGGGCGTGGTGCCCGTCTTGCTGCCGTACACCACGTTGGAGGTGATGGTCAGCACCGACAGCGTGGGGATCGAGTTGCGGTACCTGCACGGCGGGTGCAATGCGGGGCCACACGCAATAGGGCAGAGGGGGCCGAGTCAAGCAAGCACGGGTCATTTGCGTGTGTGTGTCGAGCTTTACATCTGGCGCAGCAATCTCTGGCAAGCAGCATAGCTAATCATCACAGCACACAGAACCCTGGGCTACCCCAGCTCCCCACCGCCCCCTCGGCCTTGTTGGGAGGAACAAGGCAGAGGGAGGACCGTTCACCACCCCTGCAAGCAGAACCCGTAGCAAGCTCTGCACGGCTTCTCACATCACTGGTCCTGCCACCACTACCACCACTCACGTGTGCTGCTTGCTCAGCTTGCTGCTGAAGGTGGTGGCCACCCAGGTGGCAATGTCGTCCACGCGGTCGTCGTCGTTGCCGTACCTGCACGTAGGAAGAAGCAGCACGGTGCACACACATCGTGTGCGTGTTCAGCTCGACATCTGAGTTGGCCCGTCTGTCGCGCCGTTGGTGAGTGCGCAAAACATCAAGCGCAACAAGTCACTGATTGTCGTATCCAGTCACTGAGTCACACGCGTGAGGGGAGTGTTGCTGCACAACCGTCCCTCGCCTCAGCCCTCATCACCAGCACTGCGATGAGCGCAAACGCAAGCTCATCACACTGTCTCCAAGCCATGCTCTCATCTGCCATCCAGCTGCTGGGAGATGGCCAGTGACCAATACGACGCCATCATGCACCGTGGCGGGAAGGCTTTGCCATGCCCATGGCCGCACCCACTGCCCTAGAGCAGCAGCCTGCCCAGCCGTGCTACACACACCCCTGCCACACGGCAGCCCCAAGCCAAATTCATCCGCGCAGCAACGCCATCCACCTCCTCCTCCCTGTCACCGCTCAGGCCCGACTGGGAGCCCACAGACTGCGGGACAGGGTGGATGAGGTGGACGGCTTTGTTGCGCGGATGGAGTTGGCTTGGTGATGCCGGTGGCAGGGCTGCAAGCAGCGCGGCTGGGCAGGGCTGCTGCTCTAGGGCAGTGGGTGCGGGCATGAGCATGGCAAAGCCCTCATGTCAGAGCACATGATGGCGTTGTGGAGGTCACTGGTCATCTCCTAGTAGCGGGATGGCAGATGAGAGCATGGCTCGGAGACGGTGTGATGAGCTTGCGTTTGCGCTGGCGGTGAGGGCTGAGGCCATGGACGGGTGTGCAGCAGAACTCCCCTCACGCGTGGTGACGTTTATTCAGCGCACCGCATATACGACGATCGTGTGGTTGGCTACGCTGTGAGGCTACACCGCCAGGCAACGTGAAGAGCCACTACTCACTTGGGGAACTCCCCCTCCACCTTGAAGTCCACCATGATGCCCTTGTCGTTCAGCACCGGCGTCACCTGCACGGCCAGCGGGAGCGGCGCACGCACAGCATGGTCGCGCGCACGCACATGACAGCGCAGACTCCGGCAAGCAACGTGCTGGCGTGAACTTTGCAATTGGCGAGGCCTGCCTGGCGATCTTTTGCGACGGCTGCAGCATCATGACACCTGTTGTGCACGCCATGCGATGATGTTTGGTGATGATGATGACATGAGAGCGCAGCACAACACAACGAGCGAGCGGGCAAGCGCTCCTGCAGTGCCCCATCCGCCCTGGCTTCCTTGGCTTAGCTCCACTACCACAATCGTCACTGAATTTCTCTCTCCTAAAACCTGTTGCTCACCTTGGCGTGCTTGATGGCGGACAGGGAGTCAGCCACCACAGAGAGGCCGCTGATGCCAAAGGCCAGCAGGCGGCGCACGTACGTGTCGTGCAGCGCCATCTGCACGCGCACGCCACCGCCATCGCACAACGGCGTTCACAGCAGGACAAGATTGTTGAAAAGGTCTTGTCCGTCAGGTAGCACAAGCGTGATGCATGCTTTTCGTCCCGCTTGGGGGCGCAATCACTTTCCTGCACGCACTCATAGTCGTAACTTTGTCCACCAAAAAGCATTGGGATCAGCCCTGACCCTGATCCTAATCCTGCACATCATCCCAAGGTGCCCTCACCTGCACGCGCTCGTAGTCGTACTTGTCGTGCATGAAGTGGATGATGTTCATTGTGTTGCAGTAGAGCTGCGCCAGCCACTCCATGCCTGCACACGCGCCGAACAGCAAAGGCGCAGGCGCACGCTGCCTCTCCACTGCATGCTTGCCCATTCCCGCCTGACACGTTTGCTTGCGCCAAGCACTTGCCAGCACCCACTCCCTCTGCATTCCACGCCACGCCATCACACACGACCGTTGGCTTTGTGACTGCATGCTCTGGCCTGGGCTGGTGCCTAATCTTTCCTCGCTGCTGATCCGTGCTGCCTTGGTGGCGGCGGCCTGACGCCCCGTTTTGACGCACCAGTTTCGTACTTGGCCTTGACCTCCTCGTAGTTGAGCGGTGCCGTGCGGTCCTTGACAGACGGGAACTTGGGGCCCACCTGGTCACCTGACAGCTCGTCACGGCCCTGCATGTGTGTCAAGCTTGTAAACGGGGCTTCAGGCCGCAGCAACCAAGGCAGCAGCACGGATCAGCAGCGAGGCAAACCTAGGCACAAGCCCCTAGACCAGGGCAGCGGTCACCGCCACACCACGAACGACCGCGTGTGCTACCGAGCAGCACAAGCGGACCTGGCTCCAGCCATGCGAGCGCAGCCTCAGACAAGCAACGTGCACTGGCGTGAACTCTGCTTGACGAGGCCTGCACAGCGATCTTTTGTGACGGCTGCAGCATCA
>QAXK01002862.1:0-19067 GCA_004335735.1 Chlorella sp. KRBP | reverse complement strand
GGCGATCTTTTGTGATGGCTGTAGCATCATGACACCTGTCGTGAACGCCATGCAATGATGATGATGGTGATGATGATGATGACACACACACAGAGGCACAAGAAACCTGTCCAGTCTGTGCGCGCACCTGGCCCCCCGCTCATCTGCACGCACACCACCACTGGTTTGCTGCGCAGCAGGGCCGTGCGCCAGTCGCCAGCGCCCATGGCCACCACGGCGCAGGGGCTGCAGGCATGGGACCAGTCCGGCCAGGGGCCCACCTCCTGCGCCGATGGACCTGCGCACCACCACGTTGCCCAGCGCCACCACGCCACCATGTTGCCCAGCGCCACACCACCACGCTGCCCAGCGCCACATCTCAAAACACCTGTGGCCCCCACTGTGACACTGGCTTGTCTATTGTAAGCCCTTCTCTCAGTGCGGGAGGTATCCAAACAGATGCAAGTTGAGCCTCGCACGCCAGTAAGCACCTGCTGCTTCCGCATTCCTTTCGTCTTCTGTTGCACTGCCAGCAACAGGGTTCTCCTCAAGGCTTGATCAGCTGCATGGCTGTGACTACATTGGCCTTGCTCGCGGCCCACACTCTGTTGCTCCTGCTCAAAAACGTCCTCCACTACGCTCCTACTCAGAAAAGTACCTGCGCTACTGCTCACACTCAAAAACGCACCTGTGACGGTGGCCACCAGGTCGCTGGAGGGTGGCAGCAGGGTAGGCGCTGACGCAGTGAGCACCAGGTGCAGCGGCTGCCTGAGCGCCAGCAGCTGCAATGGGTCTGGCAGCGACCCCCCTCCTGCACCTGCGTGTGGATGCGTCGTGAGCACACCATGCCTGCAGCTCGCCTGATGGCCAGGGGGCTAGGGATGCGTTCTCCCCGTGCTCATCGCTGCCACACAAGGCAGCACGGCTCTCCGTGTGTGCTTGCTTCTCTATCTCTCTCCGTCCCTTTCTCTTTTCCCTCACCTGCAGGCTCAGTAGTGCCGCCCTGTGCCTTGCCCCCGCCGTCGCCTTTCCTGGGCTGGGCGGCGCTGGCAGAGGCGGGGGCGGGCGATGGTGCGGGTAGGGGCACGTATGCCTCTCCCGTGAAGGTTGGCTCCGCACTGGCGGGCGACCACTTGCTCTCCAGCCTGGCAGGGAGGCAGCGCGAGCGGGCGAGCGGGCAGGTGGAGGTGCGCGGTTGCTTTGGCAGGCGTTGATGGCACCTGTGGCAGCACGCTACCCGAACGGACCGTGCCAGTCGTGTATGCGTGTGCGCTTGCAAACGGGGCGGCCCAGCCACTCGGCAACCAAGGCAGCACGGATCAGCAGCGAGGAAAGATTAGGCACCAGCCCAGGCCACAGCATGCAGTCACCAAGCCACCAAGGCACCGTGTATGAAGCGCTGAGGCCGCACCCGCTACCACAAACACTCCCGCCAGCGCTTCCACACGCTTTCACTCGAAAGCGAGCCGGGAGGCAGTTCCCTCACCTGTGCCCCAGCACCTCGACGCTCAGCCGCAGGTGCTCCCCTGGCAGTGGCGCCCGGGCCACATAGTCCATCAGCGCTCGGGCGCCCAGCAGCTTGACGTGCAGGTACCGTTCACTGCGGGACCCGCCGTGCCCACATCGCCACGTTCACCATCATTATGAACCATGCGTGGCCCTCATGAGAACCACTGCCGACGCAAGGCTTGTGTTGCCAGTGTCGTTGGCAGGCCCCTGCGCCAACGACACAGGCAACACTGGAGGTCGCTAGGGTGCACACCCACTGCAGCAGCGCTGGCCCCGCACCTGGGCAGTGCATTTGGCGGGGTGATGGCGGCCTGCACGAGGTTGCTGGCGGCCGCCTGCGCCACCAGCTGTGGCGGGGCGGTGATGGAGCGTGCTATCTGCTCCACGACGCCCTTGTCCTGCACACAAGCGGCGCCAGCAGCAGCTTGTGGCGTCAGCTCCACGTGCTGCTGCCATGCGCGTTGTTGCGCCGTCGCGTGCGTGAGTGCTGCTGACCTGCAGCACCCGCAGGGCCTGGTCGGGCTGCAGGGGCGCCGTATCGGAGCCCCTGCTGAGCTGCAGCTCGTTGACCATCTGCTCAATGGCGCTGCGCGTGTGGAGCTGCTGCAGCTGGTGACGCAGCGCCTTCCGCACTTCGTCCAGCTGTGCGTCCGTGTAGGCCACGTTGAACGGGGACGCCATTGTGAGGCGGCAGTGATGGGCTGCGCTGAGGACCCAGACTCTGGCCTCCTCTGGACTCTGGCCTCCTCTGGCCAGTCGCAGCTGTCGCCGCGTTTGAGTCACACACCAGGGCCAAAGGTGGTCGCTGCGAGCGGCTCAAATTGCGCTGCAAAATCGACGAGAAAATGGGCGGCTCCGCTTCCAAGGACCTGTCTGCCATCCAGGCCATCGCGCAGCAGGAGGTTCGCTACCTGCCGCCCCTGGGGCCACCCAATCCTGCCAACCCAAAGGTCTTCTTCGACATCCAGCTGGGCCGTGGCGCTGATGCGCCTACGCTGGGTGCGCAGGGCTGGCGGCACGCGCGGATGTGCCATGGGCGCGCCAGCGTGCAGAGTCTGCGATCGCCTCTGCTGGCACTCGCCGGACGCGCACGGCATGCACAGATCCCGCACGGCAGTGGCCATGTGCAAGCCACAGCAGCCCAATGTCCTTGCTTGCGGCCGCAGCCGTGGCTGGGCAGGTGGGGATGCGCCTCCGCCACACGCGCCCACCCCCGCATTGCGTGTGCGTGCAGGCCGCATCGTGATGGAGGTCAAGGCCGACGTGACGCCCCGCACGGCGGAGAACTTCACGAAGCTGGTCAGTATTTGGGAGGAGGAGTAGCAGAGCAGAGCGAGGACCCACATCTGCAACGTTGCTTGACGCCTTCACCCGCCACTATGCGCTGCACAGGCTCAGAACCCCGCTGGCTCTGGCTACAAGACCTCGCCTGTGAGTGCAGGATCCATCGGCGCATGACGGGCTCTCTGCACCCGCCCACCAGTCCGCACCCTCTGCAACACTCAACCCGACCCCTCTGCCGTGATCTCTCTCCTTGCTGCCGCAGTTCCACCGCGTCATCCCCAACTTCATGATCCAGGGAGGGGATTTCACCAAGGAGAACGGTACCGGTGGCAGGTGAGCGTCTTTTCGGCGCACCCCGCGCACCGCATGCCCCGCGTGGGTCCATGTTGTGGGCGGGACGTGCCTTCACAGACGTACATTGTGCTCCAGGTGCTTCAAGCGTGCCGCCACAGTACCACTTTAAGGCGCCATGGCGCCATTGTGTGCGCTTCGCATCGCACAGGTCCATCTACGGCGAGCGCTTCCCTGACGAGAACTTCAAGCTGCGCCACCTGGGCCCCGGTGCGTGCGCCTGGCAGCCGCCTGTTCTGCCAAAGCTTTGCACCACCGGCCAAGTAAAGCAGAGAGGCGTCGCTGGGGCGCCTGGTCATGTGGTCACGCGCACGGCTGACTGCTCCGCCACCCGCAGGTGTGCTGTCCATGGCCAACGCCGGGCCCAACACCAACGGCTCGCAGTTCTTCCTGTGCACCAGCACCACCAGCTGGCTGGACGGAAAGCACGTTGTGTTTGGCCAGGTGAGCGCACGTGTTTGGATACATTGCGTTGGGAGGCCTCGCTGGCACGGTGCAGGCGCAGATGTGCCACAGCCAAGTGCAGAGCCACGTACCTGCAACTGTGCACACGGCACCAGGTTGCGTGCCCCTTCATGCCTCGTTTGCTTTGCCACTGGCCGCCCAAGCCGTCCGGTTCGACCAGCGTGCCTTGCCTTGCCACGCCCCACCACGCAGGTGGTTGAGGGCTACAACGTGGTCAAGGCCATCGAGGCGTGCGGCTCGCAGTCGGGCTCCACCAGCGTGCCCGTCATTGTCAAGGACTCTGGCCTCGTGGGTGAGTGGCTCTAGCCCTAGCACTGCCCTGCGGCCCGCGCTCGCACCCACGCTTTTCTTGGCTCCTGCAAGCTCCCAGCTCGATGTAAGGGCTTGCAAGTGATGGGGCGGCACCGTGGGATCCACAGGGCTGCTGTGCTTCAGCAGCGCTGTGGTGATCTGTGGTAAGATTGAAGCAAAGTGGAGGTGGCGCTGTCCAGAGCGCTGGGATCGGGGGCAGGTCAGCAGGCCAGCTGGCCACACCCCAACCCCACCCCACCCTCCCTGCGCGCTCCCACACAGGTGCGTCCACCACTGCTGCCGCTGCTGCCGCCCCCGCCGCCGCTGCCCCATCTGCCATGGGTGCTTCCGTGAGGGCCTCTGGCCGCGCCCGCGCCATGCGCCTGGGCGCGCCCGCTCAGGGCAGCAACAGGTGCAAACACACGCCTCCATGTTTTGCCACCACGCCTCCAGCAGTAGCGCACTAGCAGGGCATCGGCAGCGAGCGATACACGCACTGTGCAGGGCCTTTTCGAGTGTGTGTTGGTTGCGTGTGCTTGCCCTGTCCGCAGCCTGAGGCGTGCCCCGCTGCCGGCGCCCCGCCGCACCACCGCTGCCATGGCTGTCACCGCCGCCCTGCCGCGCATGCGCACTGCCGCCTCCGCTGTGGCCAAGTCCGCTGCCACCCGCACCATCCGCATGGTGTGAGGCACAGCCCTGCTGGCTAGCCTGCCATCATCGGATCAAACGGACCTCGTCGCCAGGCACACGAGCGTCGAGGGGGCGAGCGGACTACGGACGCATCAAGTTTTGGCAGGAGCGCAGCAGCAGCAGCAGTTTTGGCGGAGGGCGCCTGTGCAGCTGGAGGTGCTGCACATTTTGTGGGGCGGCCCGTTTGTTGCTGTGCAGTTGGATCAATTGCAAGCGTTGACAATGTTGAGTGTCAGCGCGAGGGCAGCGGTTCGAGCGTGTTGACCCATGTGTAGCTTGAGAAGAGGATGAAGAGCCACCGGTACCTGCGGTCACACGGGTTGTCGCAGCAGCGCATGCAGAGGCAGCATTGGACTGCTAACAAGCAGCAGTCCCCACAAACAGCCAGCAGTCCCCACTAACAAGCAGCAGCGCTAGCGATGCCCTGGAGCACAAGCACAATCGAGAGCACTCTCACCAGACCAGCTGGCTCCAGTGCTGCGCCATGGCCCATACTGTCCTGCTGGGTGCGGGATTCAGCAGCACCAAGGCGCGGATGCCTTTCCTCTCTCGTGCATGGTCCCTACGCCAGGTGTGGTGTGCTAGGGTGAGCAGCGTGCCCAGGCAGCCGGAGAACTTCCACGCCAGCCCGTGGGTGACCTGCACGTGCACACCAGCCCCATGCAAGGCGCATGCCATCAACCGCAGAAACTACGTGGTGTGCCCTACGTCCATGCGCGCACACACACACACCGAGCCTGGGCAACACGGTTGCACGCACCAGCGCCCACGCCTGTATCCGCTGCAGGCCAGGGTGGCTGTGCCGGGCTTCCAAGTAGTCCCTGCAAGGTGTGGCGCAAGGGGAGCAGGTGGTGGGGTGAGGTTGGGAGGGGAAGCTGCGTGTTCCACTGGGGCCGTGCTTGACGCTTTTCTTGCGCACCGGACCCCAAGCGACGTCGCGATGTGGTTGGCGTGGCCGGACACCCCCCCCGTGTCAAACGTGACGATCTGCGCGTGGCGGAGCGCAGAAGGCCGCAGCTGGGCATGATAGGGATGCAATGCCGACGCTGCACACGGTTGTGGTCGCGCATCAGCATGTGTGTGTGTGTGTAGCTTGCAAAGGGGCCATCAGGCCGCATCAACCAAGGCAACACGGATCAGCATGTCTGCGCGTACTCGTAGCGCGTGCTCCGGTCCCCACGCGTGCGCCCACCTTGTTTATCTGCCATGCCTCCACGTCCGACTGGATCTCACGCTGCACCGCTTCAGAGGGCCAGTGCGTGTCCATGCCGTCCTGCACACCTCCTCCGCAATGCATCGTCACGTCTGTGTTTTTGCTTGGTGCGTGGCAAACGCGATGCAGGCGCCCTTGGTGCTCCCCTGTGCGCCCTCAACAGCATCAGCAGGTGTGCTGTAGGTGGCGCCCCAGCCGCATGTCACACTGCAACCCAGAGGGCCCCACCCACCTGCAGGTCAGGTGCGTGCACGCACCGGACCCTGTCTCCCGCCACCTGTGCAGCCAGCCACGTGGAGGTCATCGCAAGACCTCAGAGTCTTGACGGCTCTGAATTCAGGTGTGCTGCTGCTGCTGCTGCTGCTGCTGCTGCTGCTGCTGCTGCTGCTGCTGCTGCTGCTGCTGGCCTGTGCCCAGTGACCACTCGCCTGCAACACGCCGCAAGCCCGCTGAAGCTCCAGGCGCCTCACCCCACCCAGCCCGTACGCGTCGCCTGCATCGTGCATCGGACGCTCGTCAGCCAGTAATGCATGCCGTCAGCACAGGGGCAGCAATGCCGTGTATCTGCAGGTCCCTCGCAAGAGCGGGGCCCTACCTGTCGACAGGCACAGCACGTGCAAGCGCGCTGCTGCTGTCGGGCTGCTCCGCGCCAGGGCCAGCAGCACCGGCGAGAAGAACATGGTCTCATCGTCGGGGTGGGCCACCACCAGCAGCAGCTTTGTGTCCTCCTGCTTGCTGCCGAGGAGCGTGCGGCAGGACTCGCGCGTGAGGCGCGCCCCCGCCCTTGCCACTGCCGCCGCCAAGCACAGGATGGCGGCAGCTAGCGCTAATGCTAGCCAATGCGTCATGCTGCACCTTTTGAGAGGACGCTGCGCGCTCTGGCATGCGTGCAATGTCCTCCCAACCAATCGGTTGGCCTCTGCACCCCCAGCAGCATCGCGTGCGATTGTCGAGTACTAGCAATGGCACGGCACCGACGGTAGCACCCAGATCGTCAGGCGGCATGAAGGCGTCGATGCGGCTGCACGCTGGCCGCGCCGTCTGCGCAGCGTCGAGCCTCGCCCAGCCGCGGCAGCAAGGCAGGAGCAGGACCTGTGTGCGCTGGTTCAGCGCCTGGACCAAGGAGACACTGCATGTGAGCAGCTGATGGACAGAAGCCGGTGCTCCACCTTCACGCGGCCCGGCTGCCAACAGTCGGCACCACGCGCCGCGTCCTCTTTTCGTAGGACGCGTGGTTCCAGAAGGCCAAGAAAGAGGGCTACGTGAGCCGCGCTGCGTTCAAGCTGAAGGAGATTCAGGACAAGCACAAGCTCATCAAGCCGGGGGGGCGCGTGCTCGACTTGGGCTGCAGGCAAGCACGCGCCTGCCAGCGCCCTGCTGCACCAGTAATGCCTCGCTAATGAGGGCGCCTGTGTGCCAGCCAGGCGTGCGTGCTCAGGGGACGGCTGAGCCTTCGTGCCTGCGTGTGCGCAGCCCCGGAGCGTGGATGCAGGTGGCGTGTCGGGAGCTGGGGCCCAGGGAGCGGGGGGGCCTAGTGCTGGGCATCGACATCCAGGTGGGCGCGGCGGCAGTGTCGCTAAATCGCTGTTCAGGGTGTGCCTTTGCTGTGCCCATTCCGCACTACGGCGCTGCACCAGCTCAGGACCCGTTGCTGGGGCCAACAGTGGAGACAGCAGTGAGGCCGTGCCGTAACCTGCGTGTGCAGGCGGTGACCGTGCCGACCAAGTTCTGCGACAACCGCGTCAAGGTGCTGCAGGCAGACGCGCGCACGTTGCCACCGTCGGTGCTGGTTGAGTACGCGCCAGAGGTGAGAGGGAGAGACCAGTTGCAGTGGAGATAGCCACGCAGTGAGTACCAGGTGAGGGTGGGAGGTGCTTGCGTGCTTGGTTCTCATCATCATCATCATCATCATCATCATCATCATCATCATCAAGCATTGGCGTTCACGACAGGTGTCGTGATGCTGCAGCTGTCACAACAGCTCGCCAGCTTGGTTCTGTTGGCCAGTGAGTGCGCGGGCTGCGTACACTGAGAACATACATACATACGCGTCTTGCTCACCGCATGACAGTTGCACTTGCGAGGCCTGGCCTGGCCTGGCCTGGTCCCAACGCACAGCGATGCTTGATGTGCTTGCGTACAGGGCCTTGTTCCTCGCTGGTTGGCTCTCAGAGGGTTAGTGTGCTCTTGTGCATGACGCCATCATCCCGCGTGTATGACGCCTCATGCCGGCTTTGTGCCCCCACGTGCATCGTCACCTGCAGGGCTTTGACACGGTCCTGTCGGACATGCTGCACTTCACCAGCGGCGTCAACGACGTGGAGCTGTCCCTGGAGCTGGCGAGCACGGCGCTGCACATTGCCACTGGGTGAGAGAGCAGGCAGAGGGCAGGGGCTGCACGTTGCTACGGGGCGAGCTGGCGAGCACTGCGCTGCACATTGCCACTGGGTGAGAGAGCAGGCCTGAGGGGGCACCTCTGATGGGCAGCAGCCGGGTGTGCACTTCGCAGCTCTGGTGAAGCGTCTGGGTGACGAGATTGCCGGTGGCTGTGACACTGAGCTCTGATAGCGTCTAGCGCTCCCCGTTTAAAGCACGTCGGTGGCGCCCCGCAGCTCTCCTGCAATCTGCAAGGCCTTGGGTCACAGCAGATGATGGTGGTGTGTGTCGAGCTCTACATCTGGCGCGGCCATCCCTGGCAAGCAGATGAGATTGCGTGCCCGCGTGCACACCGCAGGTACTACTTCGACCAGTACGGGGAGGAGTATGTGCAGCGCATGGGCTTCAGCCATGCGGGCTTCTTGCGGCCGGGCGGGGCGCTGGTCATGAAGATATACGACGGCAGCGGCGTTAACGAGTTCATACGCGACATGCAGGTGCGGGTGCATTAGGGCAAGCAGCATCAAGGTCATGGGAGATGACGTTATAGTGGTGGTGGTGAAGCCAGCGTACGGTGCGGTGTGGAGTATGCACGCAGAAGTACTTTACCAAGGTGGTGCGCATGCGCGTGGACGCCAGCCGCAGCATGTCGCGGGAGTTTTATGCTGTCGGGCTGGGGCGCAAGAAGCCCGCGCCCTCTGCAGCTGCCGGTGCTGCTGCCGGTGCTGGCGCCAAGCCGGCATCTCCGGCAGCCGCTGGCGCCAAGCCGGCAGCCACTGGCAAGCCGTCATCTTCATGACTTGACCCGGGAGGCGTGCGTGGCCAGATCGTATGATCCCTGGAGCAGCCGCGCGCGCATTGCACTTGCCATGGTCCCAATGCATGTCCTCTTCATGATCCACCACACTGCAAGCTGTCGTAGAGGTTTGACCTGCATCACCGTGTGGTTTGACCGGCACCAGCGCCGCAGCGCCTTGATTAGCCAGCACCACCGCATCGCCCAACACCTGCACAGTCCATCGCGGTCCACTCCACACCTCCAGGCAGGATGCAGCTCTCGCTCAGGGCCACCCCAGGCGCACTCGCCACGCGCAAGGCGGCTGCCGCGCGCGTACCCGCCCCGCTGGGCGTGCGCAGGGCGCGCGCTGTGTGCGCGAACGCGATGCCAGGTGATCCGGCGCCAATGGCAGGGCGGGCGGGCGGCATCGCCTTCCCGACCACAAGTCCCGAGACCTGTGGCTACCAGTGCCCCACGCCCAAAGCTCAAAGGCCTCTTATGCACAATGTGTGTACGCAGTGGCCGAGGTGGCGTCCGTCGCTGACACCCTCTATGAGGCCCTCAAGCCTCAGGTGCGGCGGGGCGGAGACAACGGAGGGGTGGTGCACTTGCTCGCCGGTGCCGCGCTCAGCCGCAAAGCTCAACTCTGCATGATCTGCCTCACTGCACACACGCAGGCTGACTACTTCTCAACCTTGGGCCTTCCAGAGCCGCTGATCCACTGGGGTGAGTGCCCGCACCTGGCGCGATCCGCTGCTCGTTCCGCTCGCCCACACGCCGACCTTGGAGAGAACTCCTGGACAGGCTCCTGGACAGGCCCCAGGCCAGCCCCAGCAACATGGCCATCGTGCTGTTGGCCAATGGGCCAATGGGTTCTGGCGTTGACGCCTGACGCCTGACGCATGGCGCCCCTTCTGTTGGCGTCCCACTGCTTGTGCTGCTGCAGGCCACCCTGGCAACATGGCAGTTGTGCTCTTCGCCATGGGCCTCTACGGCTCAGGCTACCTGGGCTACCAGATCCGCACCTCTGGAGATGAGGCGGTGCTGGCAAAGGCCAAGGACCTGCACCCCAAGCTCGCAGCCGGCATGTTCTTCTTCTTCTCGCTCGGCGCGCTGGGCGGCATGATGTCGTTGATCATGCAGGGGAAGCCGATCTTTGAGTCGTGAGTGTCGGGGCGCGCTGGGGTGCACTTGCCACTTGCTGACTGGGAGGGCGGTCTACGACCGCAGCAACAGGGCACAGGGTGCACCTGTCTGTAGTTCTACTTGCGTGTTGGGGCGGTCCCCCTGCCACAGCAGCAGGGCAGCAAGGATTAGCAGCTGCGCGCAACAACAGAAGGGCGCCTGGAGCACCATGCATCACAGCTCGTCCCGTGATGATGAAAATGCCCGCATGCAGGACGCACGTCACGACGGGCCTGGCTGGCCTGGGCCTGCTCTCCGTCCAGGCCGTGCTGCCCGCACTCTTTGGCGGCAATGCCGACCTGCGCACCGTGCACGCGTACCTCGGGTCAGCCATCCTGGTGCTCTTCCTCGTGCACATGGGGCTGGGCATCCAGCTGGGCCTCTCCATCTGAGCCTCGTGTGCCACCATATTTATTTGCAAACGGAACCGGACCCGCGGACGAGCCGAATGCACACGCTCCGCCATGTCAAGCAACGCAGGCCAGAGAGGCAGCAGGCGCGCATGCAGACACCGGAAGCCCTGAAACCGTGCATAAATCATCGTCGCGTAAAAGTACAGGCTCTGCTGCAGGCCGAGCACGTGTAAAGGTGTGATGGGGGCCTCTACGGCGCCTCTATATGCTGTCATGCACAAGGCATTTGCCCGCAAAGCTGAGGGCTCACTGCAGGCGCTGCCGCTTCTCCCTGAGCGACGCAAACAGCGCGTGCACGTCCTCGGCGCTGATCTGCACGCTGCTGGCACCCGCCTCGCCACCCGCCGCCTCCAGTTTCTGGGCCACCAGGTCCTGCACAACATGAGGACACGGCGACACGGCATGCAGCGCTCACCCGTTGGCAAGCTTGGCCTGGCGTCTGCTTGATGGGGCCGGAGTTGGATGGCTGCAGGATCGCAGCACACAGTGCTCACTTAAGGACCATCCTGCCTTGCCCTGTAGCATGCATTGCACTAGCACCACCGCAGTAAGCCCTGAAGCCTCAGCCAGCGACCACAAGAGGGCCCCCCTGCCTCACCCTGTAGCATGCATTGCACTAGCACCACCGCAGCAAGCCCTGAAGCCTCAGCCAGCGACCACAAGAGGGCCCCCCTGCCTCACCCTGTAGCATGCATTGCACTAGCACCACCGCAGCAGGCCCTGAAGCCTCAGCAAGCGACCACAAGAGGGCCCCCCTGCCTCGCCCTGTAGCATGCATTGCACTAGCACCACCGCCGCAAGCCCTGAGCAGCAAGACAGAGAGCGTCCCTAGCCACACACACACCACACGCACCTTGAAGCCGCCCACAATGTCAGCGATGCCCTCCACCACCACCCGCTCCTTGCTTGCGTCCATCTCTGGGAGACCCAAGTCCGCTCCATCACCCTCCTCCTCCTCCTCGTCCTCCTCCTCCGCCAGACCCTCCTCCTCGCCATCGTCAGACGGCGGCTCCCATGCCTCGCCCTTCCTGCGCCAGGCCAGCTGCCCGGTGGCGCCCTCCTGAGCCCCGGCGGCCTTGGCCGTCAAGTCAAGCATCGTGTCTGCAGCAGCGTGTGGTGCACGCAGTCGTGTATCAATGCCGTACGTATGATGCCGCAGGACTTGGCCTCAAGGACACATGACAGCTCAAAGGATACACACACGGAGGCTCACGTTTATCCAAAAAGGCGATGACCACGTGTTCCTCGGCGAAGCCGTTCTCCTCATCAGGCTCGTAACTGCACGGCACGCGACAGCTCCGCCAAACGTTGCAGCGCATGGTGGCATATCCGCAAGTACAGGTTCGCAAGTGCAGGCTCGCAGGTGCAGGTACCCACACTAGCTTGTACGACGGCCCAGGCAGGTTGGCAGCGTCCGCTACGCTCCCTTCGGGCGCGGCCTGGGTGCCCACCACCTTGCCCGGCCACCACTGCGCGCGCAGGGGCACGTCAGGTGCCAGGACGCAGCAACGACACCGTGTGCTGCGTGCCAGCTGTTGCTCCGTGGCGGGGGCGTGCGGGGTTCGAACGCGTGCTGCACCTTGCTCGTCCTCACGGAGGAGCCCTGCTCGTCTTCACGGATGAGCTGCCACCTGGCCTCAAGTTCTGCGCCAGTTGTGAGCTCCACAGCCTCCAGGGGCAGCCATGGCCGGTCCTCCTGCGGCTCCTCGTCCGCAGCGTCGACGAGCGCCTGTGGCTGCGCTTCAGGCTTGGCTGCGGCGTCGACCACCGCCCAGGGCAGCGCTGGCTTCTTTGGCGACGCCATTTGTGGGCTCACAGCTCGAGCCGAGTGCTGGAGGAGCGCATGGCCGTGCACACACACACACGGCACAAAAGCAGCAGGTAGCAGGATGCAGGATGCTGCTGCTGAAGGATGCCTGGCAGCCTGTGGACTGCCTGCGCTCAAGCCATCACGAGCGCGCCCGGCCAAGCACGAGAATCTGACATTGCAGGCGATTTCCTGTGGGCTGGAGCAAGCCTGAGACAGGGGCATTGGCCCTGTGGCCAATCTTCCACACTGGGAGATCGGGATCGACAGCTCCACATGACAGCTGCAAGCTTTCATACTCAAACACGTCGGCAGCCGGAGCGGCGAGATCACCGTGCTCTGGGGCCGCCGGCACAGCAAGCGGTTGGCCATGCACATTGTCCGCCTGCCGTCATCCACCCCTGCAGACAGGAATCCTTCTGCATTGCCTTCTCACTAAACAGTCATCTCGCTTAACCTCATGGGTCACTAAAGTCTTGAATTCGGCTGTTGTCGTATGCTACAACAGGGGGGTCGCCCGCACGCACGCTACAGGCTATAGTACCCCTTGTCTGACCAGTGACTTCTCGCCTCACCCACAAGGTGTCCCTGCGGCCGTCCACGGGACGCGCTCAGCTTGCTGCCCCAACTGTCATCATCCGTCAACGCACCAGCGTCTGGTGAACGAATACCCAACCACGCTCACCCACACGCCCAAGCAGCGAGCACACGCTTCTCCCACCCCTTCCTCGCAAAACACAATCCCCATCCGCGTACACCGCAGGCGCGCACAGCTCGCCTGCAGAAGAGCAACAGGGGCTGTCCTCTGCCGCGCCCCACACCATCCTTCTGTGCACAACCATCGCTGACCCAACCGTCACCCAGTACCAGCTGGAGGAACAACAACCAACTGATGGTTAACTCAAGTGCCCTGCCTGCCTGCCACCGCTTCACTCAACAGACTCACGCTGCTATGCCAGCCAACCGCACAACCGCATGATTGTGGCACGAAATCCCAAACACCAGACCAAGTGCGTTACCCGCACGCGCACCTGCATCCTCGGATCACACCCGCAACACTTGCATTCAAACAACGGCGCCGCCATGTGTGCGGCACCCACTCCTTCGTGTGTGGCACCCACTCCTTCCAACCGCGCTCACCAACGCACCGCGCCACACCAGCCATCACTGCCCCACCACCTGCTGGCACCGCACCCGCCCTCACATCTGCGCCCCAGCCCCCGCAGGCGCCCCAGCCATCATCGCCGTACCATTCATCCATCCCTCGCCACCGCCCATCCCACCCGCCGGCAGCTCCGCCGCGCCATCCGCCCCCTGCCCACCCGACATCAAGTGATGCATGTGCTCCACCAGGGCAGCGCGCAGCACCTCCCAAACCTGCTCAATGCCCAGCAGCTCGTGGCCCTGCGCCTGCATGTCGGCGACCACGCTGCGGAGCGGGCCTTGGGTGAGCGGCATGGCGCAGCCGCCGCTGGCGTCGCGCCACTCGAGGAGCAGCAGCGCAGCGCGCCAGTGGAGGTACGCGCCCAGGACCACGCACACTGCACACGCACACGCGCCAACGTGGCAGGAGAGGAACACAACACATAGCGTCGGGCGTAGGGCTGCACGTGCATGGAGGTACGCGCATGGCACCACACACAAATCGTGTGTGTGCGTTTGCATGATGGAGGGTGGCAAAATTGCAGCGAAGTGGGGTGCTGTTGCTTGCAGCTCGTGCTCGCTGCATAGCGGTGCCACCGCCAGCACTGCGGTACAGCACGTGCTCGTGCTGTGGCATCAACTGGCCAGCAATGCGCCGTCGCAAAGGTGTGCGCGGCTCACGCTCGCTGCGAGCTCGTGCGACAGCGCAGGGATGACCACGGCGTCCGTCCAGCACATGCATGGACGTCCTCACTACTACTGCGGCGTGCACAGCGAGCGTGCACAGCGTGCGCAGCGCGGGCGGCTCACCGTGGAAGATCTGGTGCGAGTGCAGCAGCAGGTCGAACTTGCCGGGGAACCAGCGCTCCGGCACGCGCATGGCGTAGATAAAGGCGCCCGCCTGTGCACGGTGCACCCACAGGACGCACGAGTGCAGGCACGTTTCGTAAACATGGCCATGTGCCCCTATGTGCACCCTGCAGCCCAAACGTTGTGCTGTGGGCGTCTCACTGGCAGCTGCTGTAGCAAAAGCAGCTCGAGAGCTCGCGGAGCCGCCAGCACATCACGTCGAGCTGCAGCATCATGGCACCTGTCGTGAACGCCATGCGATGATCATGATCATCATCAAGCACTCACGATGTAGCAAAAGCCCATGAGCGCGTCGGCCGCCACAAAGTTGCGCACGTGCCACACGTCCCCATGCAGCGCCATGATGTGCACCAACGGCACCACGCCGCACAGGCCCAGGCACACGTAGAGGCCCGCCCTGGTGCTGCGCCAGGCAGACTCCTGGAAGCGCTCCATCAGCGACATGGCCACCGTGGCGGCGCCAAGCACGGTGATGGTGACCAGGTACACTGCTGCCTGCACGTGTACACGCGAATGGCACGCGGAAACTGCGGGCGATGGTTGATGCGTGTATCAGCAGCAGGACCAAGAAACCGTCGCTCCGCTGCTTGCAGCCGTGGCACACGCACAGCAGACTGCTTCTGCTACATCATCATCATCATTGCATGGCCTGCACGGGGCAGGTGCCGTGGTGCGGCAGGACAAGAAGATTCACGCGCCAAAGTGGGGGAAAAGGCTTGTCCATTGGTAGGATGATCGTGCAGCATCTCCTAGGCTAGGAGGCACACGGCCCGGAGTGTGCGCCCACCGGAAGCAGCCTCTGGCCCAAGAAGCGGGCAAGTGCATGCGGGAGGCGCTTGCTTGCCTTTGACGGTCACCAGAGGAAAGAGTGTTGAACAGTGGGAAAGCGGCACGCACAGGACTTGCCTGTGAGGGTCGACAGAGGAAGGAGTAGTACACTGTGGGGTAGAAGGACGAGACGATGAGCAGTGAGATGCCAGTGTAGTCCAACCGCCAGACAAACTGGGAAATGTGCTTCTGCGGGCAGCAGGAGCAGCGGCAGGAAACAGCAAGAGGGTGAGCAAGCAGGGCGCTGAAACTGCACATGCACTTAAAAGAGTCAGATTCGCCGCTAGCATTGCAAGGCAATGGCACCAGCACGCCAGCGCTGCGGCGCGGTCACTGCCCACCTACACGACTTGGCGCCTACACCTCCTCCGTTGTCCAGGGACGATGCTCTGCCCACTGCGACGCTGGAGACGCACCTTGCAACACCCAAGGAGGTGGCAGACGGCTGAGAGCAGCAGACAGCTCATGGCGCCGGCGCAGAAGACATACATGGGCCACCTGTCGCAGCATCACGCACACACGCCGCCACCCACACACCACGTCAGCTTCGATGCGTGAGCGTGATGCCGCTGCGTGCTCACCGCTTGCTTCTGCCTGCACGCTCTGTGCGCGCGGTCACCCGGCTGGAGTGCTCTGCTCTCAGGCGGCTTCGGCCAAGGCTGCGCTGTTGTTCGACAGCTGCTGCAGCGCCACAAAGGAGGCCGAGCGCACCTGGCCGTGGGCCAGTGCAGGCCCCGCGCCATGGCCGTGAGCAGCGCCGGCGGCAGGTGCAGGTGCGTGACGGCGCCCCCTGCGGCGCTGCGGCCCTCGTGGAGCAGCGCAAGCAGGCGGTGCTGCAGCTGCTCTGCCAGGTGCTGTGCCCCCACCTGCACACGGTCCTGCACGCGCACGTCCAGTGAAAACGCGTGTTGGACAACAAGCAGGCGTCAAGTGACCTTTTGCTTGGCGAGGCCTGTTGTGACGGCTGCAGCATCATGACACCTGTCGTGAACGCCATGCAATGGATGATGATGATGATGATGATGATGAAGCGAGTGTCAGGACAGGACAGGCAGTTGCATGCCGCCCAGGTGCCGCGCCAGGCGTGCAAGCAGCCCTGCCGCCTAAACAGCACGCGCACCTGCAGGTGGTGCACGCTCTCCTGGAGGCTGTGCACGCCCTCCTGCACGCTCTCCTGCAAGCTGTGCACCGACTCCTGCAGGCTGCTGACGCCCTCGTGCAGGCTGTGCAGGGCGCCCGTCTGCCAAGAGTCCTGCAGCGGGTGCACCACGAGGTTCTGCACCGTGTCGCTGAGCGCTTGCTGCAGCTGGCCAGGCAGGCTGGGCAGCTGGTCCATGCCGCGCGCGCGCAGCGCCTGCAGGTGCTCCTGCACCGAGCCCCAGAGCTCGTCGACGTGCGGCTTGGCCAGCAGCAGCGGGGTGGGCGGAGAGTTCACCATCCACACCGTGAGGATGAGGAAGATGATGAAGCCTGCGCGCGAGTTCCAGGCAGCACCAGGTGGAGCGCAGCAACGGCAGCGGCACGTGCGGGTGTCCACGATGACGTAAAGATGAGCGTGCACTCACCCTGGCCCGCAATCGGAGACATAGGCGTGTGTGCTGCTCCCTGCTGCGTCCATTGCGCTTGCTGCAGGGCCCTGCGCGCGCCAGAGCGACGCCTCCTCACCGATGAGGTGGCTCCAGACGTTCCCCGTCTCGTTGTGCAGGATGAAGAGCGAGCGCAGCGTGTCCTTCATGGGCATTTCGTGCCGGTAGCCCGTCTTGATGAACTCGTTGTCGCGCAGGTAGTCAGGGAGCGCCTCGAACGACACCAAGGAGGGGCTCCCCTGCCGCTCCTCCCTTCGCAGGCTCTCCGGCGTCGCTCTCCCGCCTCGCCTCCGCCGAGCCGAGTGTACGCTCACGGCTGCCATTGCTGCTTCGTGACGCACGGTGCTGTCGTCCGGGTGCACCTCTGGCGATTGGGGCTGCTGCTGCCGCGTCTCATCGCTCTCCTGCTCCATTGCTTTGCGCCGAGCTGCTGAGCGTGTCTCCATGTTTGCAATTGTGGACTCTGGCGCCCCGGCTCACGCCCTGCACCCCAGCTCACGCCTCCCCCGCACCGCCGCAAATCAAGACCTGAGCCTCAAGAGCAAGCCGAAATGATCACTGACGAGCACGTCCATCTCCCCGTATGGTGATGCGGTCTTCTGGCCCTTCAGAGGCACCACGCCGACCATCCGCAGCGACCGCACCCGCCACCCACTGGCTCCAGCGGGCTGCCTCAGGCATGCGAAGAACCTGCGGCAGTGTGGCAGAGTGGCAGTGCGGAGCGTGTTGCCAGTGTGGAGCTTTTTGCGCGCGTGCGGGTGAGGGGAGGGTTGCCTGCCCCAGGCCCGTCGACGCTTCCCAGCACTGCATCAGGACACGGCCTCACCTGTCTAGCCTGCACGGCGGATATTTGTCCCGCTTGATCATGTCGTTCCGTGTCGGGTCGTACGTGGCCCCCGGATCGTTTGGACGCACCGCGGGCCACAGGTCCTGCCAGACGCCAAGGGGGAGGGGTGGCTCGCTCGTGTGCTCTGGCACCCAGTTCATATCCTGTGGTCATTGCAGCAAAGCCAAGCGTGGCAGACAGACGGTGAGCGCTGCTCAGCCCTGTAGCGTTGCTGCCTTTACGTGCGTGACGGCCTGGGCTGCCGGTACGTGCCACTCACTGCGTGGATATCACACTTGCAGGCGGTCTCTATCTGACTAGCGACCCACGCAAATCCCTGCCCCTGTCAAGCATCCCGCCGTTCCACTCACCCCTCCCCATACGATGTCTAAGGCTTGTCCTTGAGGTCCTTGGGGGTACGGCTGGCCTTGGCCCACTGCCGCCGCAGCTGCCACCGCCGCCGCGCCCTGCTGGGCCAAGTCAGTGAGCCGCTCCACGCCCGTCACCACCTGCCTCTCGCGTTCAGGAAACGCCAGGCTGCCCACTGGTGATTCGAGGTGGGACGTGGCCACTAGCAGGGGCGGCGCGTTCGGGTGCTGGAGCATGCGCACCAGCACCGCCACCACGTCCCTTCCTGCGCCCACATGCAAGTCAAGGCATCATGGATCGCGGCAGGTGGAGCAACTGGTGCGCAGCAGGTGGGTGGTACAGATGTCGGGGCAGAGGGAGCACGGAGGCCACTGCGCTGCACGTCACTGCGCGTTCAAGCGTCAGGTGGCAGTGGAGCCATGCTTTGCTTGGCGAGGCCTGCCTGGCGATCTTTTGTGATGCCTGCAGCATCATGACACCTGTCATGAACGCCATGCAATGATGGTGGTGATGAAAGGAGCCATGCGCCTTGCTGTGCAACGCACCAAGGTTTGACGTCTCAAACGGCCAGCGCCTGAAGCACTGCTCCGGGTGCGACGGGTCCCCTGGCGGGACGGCGACCGGCGCCATGGTTTCCTTGCGGTACGCCAGCATGGTGAAGTAGCCCTGGCGCGGAGCTGGTGAGAAGCTGTACTGCTCGTGGAGCCAGGGCTGCGTGCGCTGGAGGAACTGGAGCATACGCGGCGTCACCTCCTGCGTGTGGATGTGGACGGTGTGCAAGGGCGCAAGGGTGGCGCGTCCGAGGGCAAGGGTGTGTGTGTGGGGGGGGGCGATGGGCAGGGTGGGCAGCTGCTGTGGGTGGGCAGGGAGCGAGCGCTGTTGGGCAAGTGGGGACAAGGTGTCACGTGCTGCCGACTTGCCTGCAGCTTGAGCACGTCCGGCTTGATCCAGCGCACGTAGTTTGCAAAGCCGGCCATGCGCTGTGCGAACGCCACGTCCTCGAACCTGCACAAAACGAGGCCGCAGTGTGTGCACGGGCGGAGAGTGGTGACCCCAGCGGTGCGCTGCGGCTGCCCCACAGTCCCCCTGCCAATCCGGCAGGCG
>QAXK01002861.1:0-23295 GCA_004335735.1 Chlorella sp. KRBP | reverse complement strand
CCTCCTCCTCCTCCTCCTCCTCCTTTTCCTCCTCCTGCCGCTGCCGCTGCTGCTCCTGCTGTTGCCTGAGATCTCACAGGCCTTCCCGCACAGCTTCAGCCTCACGCCATGCTCATGCCACACCCGTGTCACGCACCAGTGGGAAGCCAATGGTTGACACGACGGCATCCACCTTGACGGCATCACGCGCCAACGTGGGGCTGATGGAGCCAATCTGCACGTGATGCAGGGAGGACGGCGCACAAGCATGAGTGCATGCTCACAACGTGGTGCTGATGGAAGCAACGTGTGGGGCCGGGAGGGAGAGACACAGCACCAAGCGAGTTGGCTAACCCTAACCCAAGCGGATACCGCACGGTGCAACAGCACCAAGTGTCTGTTGGAGCACATGGCAGTGACCGTGGCCGCTCCCACAGTGACAGCGGCCACACGCACCTTGCCCTGCGCCAGGTCCCTCTGCTCACTGGTCGAGGTCAAAAGGTCCCGCACCACCGTGTGCGCCTCCACGCCGTTGATGAACACAGGGACTGGGATCACGCCCTCCTGCACACCACAGCAGCACGACGGTGCACACGGCCAGAGGGCATGCGTCAGGCACGCCCTGGCAGTTGAAGCAGGACGTGAGAACACGAGATGCTGTTCTCGGCTGCGAGCAGCGAGCTGCGCGGCTCCCTGAACAAAACAGAACAACACAAACAACAGGAGGGCGGACACAACGCCGCGGTGGCCAACTGAGTAGCAGCTGCGACGCCACCACTAGTGCCACCAACACCAAAACCAACACCAACACACCTGCTCAAGCCTCTCGATGAGCTGCATGATGTACGGCTGCTCGGTGATGACGTGCTTGCGGTACAGCAGTACGCCCACCACGGGCGCCGTGCTGACCTGCTCCCTCAAAGGGCCCTCCTTCTTGTACCTGCACCCGCAAAGGTAGGGCTGGCAACGTTGAGGCACCAGAGCCCACGGCCCATACAGAGCCTCCACCCACGTGTGTGGCCCAGGCACTCCGCCATGCTGCCAAGTGAAGCAAACTTGGTTCCACGCGGGCCCCACGGTGCACGAGCCGCCCATCAGCTCCCACGCAGCCACCACCCCACCAACCAGCAGCCAGCTGCACGACCAGACCCTCACATCCCCGTCCTCACCAAGCCCAGTACTGAGCGGGTGAGGTCCAGTAGGCCTTGCCACCCTGGTAGCGTGGGTGTAGGCACCCAAGAGGCGGCGTCTCCACGGGAGGGGCGATGGCCAGGGGGGCAGGCGCTGCTGCTGCTGCTGCTGCTGCCTTGCCCGCCTGCTGTTGCTGCTGCTGGAGGGTGTTTGGTGCCACCAGGGAGTCCACCAGGTACAGCACCATGGACACCACGTTGGCCAGGCCTCCCTGCACGACACCACGCCCAGCCGCCAGTCCAAGCACATAACGGTTGAACCACATGACTGCGTGCCCGTCAAGCTGTAGCTCGTGCAGACCATTTTCCAGTCACCACACCACTCAGTGGCAGGAGTGAGTGGGCCCCTGGCGTGAGCTCACGCCTCCACCTGCGCCGCACAGCCCCGGCGTCCACACCTGGTTCCAGTAGCTGTAGATGGTGAGCCAAGACTTGAGGTCTGCCGCCTTCTTGCCCGGCACCCACTTGAGCAATGATGGACCCACCTGCGCCACTCGATGCGTGCACAGGCGCACACGGCGCAAACAAGGTGCTGTCAGCGACAACATCATCCAGTCCAGCAGGGCTGTGTTCTCGTTGGGAGCGCTGTGTGGCTGTTGGCCACAGTGTGTCATCATTCCCCTGGTCATCAAGCTGCCGTCAACCATCGCGAGGCATAGCTTTTACGCAGCAGAGGGATACAGCCCACCAGTGCTGCTCGCAGTACGCCCACATACCTTGAGGAATGAAAGGTACCCCACCATCTTGTCCTCCTCCCGGTTGGAGCCGAACAGCGACAGCACCTTTTTGACCACGGGGGGCGGTCCCGCCTTTTGGCCACCAGGCGCACCCATGGTGAAGCTGCCGACCTGCAGGGGGGTGACACAGCATGCTCAGCACGCCCAGCAGCCCGTCAGCGCCCAGGGAGTTGCACGAACAAGCCGGTGCTTGATCAGCAGGCACAGACCAGGTGAGCGCTGCGTGCCACATCCCAAACCTAGGGTACCAGGCCCTAGCCTTAAGACCCAAAGCATGAGCCCTGCACACCTCACCTGAGTGCACGACATGAGCTCCAGTGCGCTCTCAAACACCAGGCGGTGCGGCACGGCGCCCACGCGCGCGCGCAGCCACTCGACCTGGTCAAAGTCGAACAGCAGGGAGCCGAAGAAGGCGTCGCACCCGCGCAGCGCAGCCTCCACCTCGGCACGCCCCGAGGGGGTGGACAGGTCACGGTCACTGAACACCTGCACGGCACACGGCATCAACGCATGTACAGGGAAGCTAGTGGGCATCCTACACACCTGCGCACACGCAATGGAGGGAGGGTGCCCACCACCTGTGGAGGGGACGACTGAGCAGCCCATAACGCTTGTCCATTGTAAGCCCTCTTCCACCCCTTCACGCCCCTGCCTGGAGCTCCTTGAGCCCCTGCCTGGTGCCCCTTGGACCCCTCCTTCCTTCCCACCTGCAGGCTGACGTGTGGCGCCACCGCCTTGACGCGAGCGGCCGCCTGGCGGTACAGCTGCACGTTGAACTGCTCGAACCCCGTCACCATGACGATGCGCACGGGAGGCAGGGACGGCACGCCTGGCCGCACGCCACCTGCAGGCGTGGGAGAGAGGGAGGGAGCTGGCATGGGACATGTTTGCATGCATGCGTGCCATTGCTAGTGAACCATCAAATCACCAGCAGGAGCCGCTCCTTGCCTCTGGCCCCGGCCCCAAACCACCCACCCCGCTCCACCCCACAACACCCCGCCCCACCCCGCCCCTCACCTGCAGCCCCCGCCGTGCTCTTGCCCTGGTCCCTCTGCAGCGCGTACGCCGTGCGTGCCTCCTCCGCCTCCCTCTGTGCCGCACGGCGGGCCGCCTCCTGGAGCGCCACTGACAGCTCCTCCGCCTCCCGCTCCACGCGCGAGCGCTGCAGCTTGAGAGGTCGCACCTGCACGTGCACACCCACCACACCCACCACACACATGCATATGGGCACAGTGAGGGAACATGACGGCACACAAGCATTACCCCAGACGCGCAGCACTGCGGCAGCACCAGAGCGGCTGCACCAGGGCCTACAGCTCCGTGGGCCTGCTTGCCGCTGTGCCATCGTGCAGCCCAGTACCACGTCAAGGGCGCCAAGGGCCCCTACCTGTGCCTGGAAGTCTGTCCATCCCTGTGCGTCCTGCCGCTGCTTGACGTCCAGCAACGCCGCCACCAACGGGGGCTGCTCCCGGCCCAGCGCCGCAAACCGGGCCTCGCTCATGCTCTCAAACACCACCTCCGTTGCCTCCTCCTCCTCTGCTGCTGCTGCTGCTGCTGCTTGCTCCTCTGCAGCAGCGGCTGGGCTGGCAGCGCTGGAAGCGGACACGGGTGCGGCGGGGACCCTGACGGTGAGCCCGGCGAAGCACCTGTTGTACAGCGCGTCGATCTGCTCGCTGAGCTGCTGCGCCTGCGTGTTGTGCCAATGCACGGCATGCACTGCCGTTGGTGCGGCGTGGAGGTGGCGCACGTGCGGTGGTCGAGCACGCCCAGCAGTGCATCCTCACCTGTGCCCTGAGGCCTGCAAGCTGCTCCTGGATCTGCAGCGATGGCCCTGCCGCGTCCGCTGCAGGCGATGCTGCTGGCACTGCAGCGTGTGGCTCTCGCGGAGCCACTTCATCGTCCTCGGCATCGCCCGCACCAGCCTGCTGCAGGCTCTCCACCAGCAGCTCCGCCTCAGATTTGAGCGTGACCTTACCCCGCTGCTCCTGCTGCTTGTCGGTGGCGGAAGCGCGAGCACGGACGAGCGATCCGCGATGGGCGCTCCTTGCCTGCACCAATGCCACCCGTCTCGAGCAATCCGACACCTGCAGGTGCTGCTGGTGGTGCTGATGGTGCTGCGGCACGGCGTGAAGGCGCTGGGCGCTCGTGTCGACACGATGGTGGGGAGCAGCATCTCGCTGCCATCGCTGCTGCTGCTGCTGTGCTGCTCTCATTGTGCTTCTACTGTGCTTCTTCCCATGTGTTGCAGGGAGTGAGCGGCTTGGCGGTCCGGGCCCGGGCGCTCGGGCGTGCCGCACGATGAACAATGTGAGCAAACTAAACAGGCTCTTCAAAAGTACGTGAGCTGGACGGCGAGCGGCGTGATGAAGGGCTCCAGCAGGCTCCGCGTGAGGAAGTAAAACACGACGCCGAGCGCGATGGAGAAGGGCAGCGCCGGCAGCGCCCGCTGGAAGATGGCCAGGCACAGCAGCGTCAGGCCCAGGCCGGCGATGATGCCCAGGTACGAGGCAAACACTGCGCAGCAGTTTGCACCACAGCATGCATCGCCACGAGCGTGATTCGGCTTGCTCCCAGGGTTACTTGCCCTAGCCGCCAGGAACGGCTGCCCCAGATGTTAAACTCGACAGCCGCACCTGTCATGTAGTCGTACATGGCCGCCCTGCCCACCAGCATCGAGTAGAAGATAAAATCGCCCAGGCCAAGCTTGATGCTGTCGGGCAGCTGGATCTCCACCTCATCAGGCTCTGCATGCGGTGCTTCACCGGGACGAAGAGGTGCACCACCTGGGGGGGCACCGTAGGGCGTGCCGGGCGCTCCGTAGGGTGCGCCGTAGGGCGCGTCATGGCTGCTGAGGTCCGTGTGCTGGTGCAGCGGGGGCATGTGGGCGGGCTGGGGCGCGTGCAGGTGGCCGTAGGGGCTGGGGAGGGTGGAGGGAGGGGAGCCTGCGCCTGCGGCGTGTGGACGGGCACAGCAAGCAGCAACATGCACATCGGCGCACGCCATGGCGTGGAGCGCCACCACGAGCCTCTCTTGACATCCTCCTGGTTGCGCATTGTGGTGATGGCATTGAGACAGTGAGCAGCAAAAGGGCAGCTGTGCGTCACTAGCACCCCCTGTCACCTGGGTGCCAGGCGCGTGCGTCGTCCAGGGGTCCACTGCCCGCGTGCGCACCAAGAGGGCCCAGGCTGCCACCAGAGGCGCCAGACACCACCTGGGAGTTGGGACGGGCCGACTGGGACAGCGCACCCGCCTGCACGCATGCCACACCACCACGCCACACAACACTGTTCAATTGCAGCCATCACGCATGCCTGAGATGGCTGCGCCAGATGCAAAGCCTAACACGCACGCGCACAGCTAAGCACGTACCGGCAGCAGGCTCTGTGATGGCTGCTCTCCCTCCCGCTCCCCCTGTCCCTTGTACCCCTCCCCCGTCCCCCCCATACTCGGCAGCGCCTGGTACCCTCCCCCCACACCCACACCACCACCACCACCCACACCACCACCGAGCCGGCTCTGTCCAATAGGAGGCAGCTCCCCTCCCTGCTCCCCTCCCTTGAACGGCCCGCCCGCCGCGCCAGCGCTGCTGGTGGGTGTGCTGGCGGCGGGGCTCCCGTGCGCACTGCCTGCAGCCAGGGGCTGGTAGCGGAGCCCTGCCACGTCGGACGCAGCGGGCTGCAGCAGCTCATCCTCACGTCCCTCCCCCAGCGCCCTCCCACCACCACCACCACCACCACCACCTGGGCTCTGGCGGGTGGTGTCCCTCTGGCTGCTGCCACCAGACTGCGGCCTCTGCTGCTGCTGCTTACTGGCAGGGTCACCAGCAGCAGGGGCAAAGCGCGAGGCGCCACCCCCTGACGCGCCCGTAGGTGTGAGCTCCTGTCCCTCGTGCGTCCTCCTGCCGGCGCTGTTAGGGCGGGACCCTGGGGAGGTCTGACCACCGCCCCCAGCCTCTGAGCTGTCCCGCCTCTGGTGCTGCTGCTGCAGCTGGGTGGAGGACAGTGGGGCGGGGACCACCTGGGCGCTGCCACCGGGCACCAGGGGACCAGGGGCCACTGCGGCCATGGTGAGGCGGGCTGAGGTGGGGCGGCTGGTGGGGGCAGGGGCGGGGGCGGGGGCGAAAGTGTTGTCACGGTAGGGCGTGGGCAGGGGCAGGCTGTTTGCGGGGCTCTGCAGGCCTGTTGGTTGGTAGCCTGGCAGGTGCTGCTGGTGTTGCGTCATGGAGGGGTGGGCTGTCTCCAGGTCCTCGGCGCCTGCAGGAGGTGCGGGACACATCATCATATGACCAGTGGTGAGGCCAGGGCCGTGTGCAGTGCGCGACCCGCAAGCCTGCTGAAGCCAAGATCCTGGGCCCTGGGCGAATGCGGCAAAGTGGCGCGAGGTGCCTGTGTCGAGCGCCTCACTCACTCGCTTGGCCTCCGTTGCGCTGGCGCATGGCGTTGGGCTGGTAGGGCCCGCGCGTGGGGCGCGCCTCATACAGGAGGGCGGGCAGCATCTCCTGGCGCTCCTGGGCCACTTTGACCAACATCTGCACGACACAAGGATCAGCAGCAGGAGCAGGCGCAGGGGCGCACACGGGTGTGAGTGGGTGGAGGCAGCAGCATTGCCCACAGCCCACATGCTGCTCCCTGATCATTGCAGACACACGGAGAAAGCCTGCCAGCACGCCAGCACACAGTCGTCCTGTGTTCCTGGCGCCAGCACTGCCCCTGTGTGCCCTGCACGCTGTGCGCCACTAGCACCTCACGTTGAGGGGTCCTCCCGGGATGAGCACTGCCGCAATGTCGTACAGCGCCATGACCACGATGAGCACCCATGAGGTCCACTCGGGCACCCATGTGAAGATGTATGCCGTGATGACGCCCGTCCAGATCATGTAGCCCTGCTTGGCCATCAGGGGGATGGGGATGAAGAGCACCCCCACGGTGCCCACCACCTGCGGAGGGAAAGTTAGCGAGCACGCACCACGTCCTTTTCAAGCCGGCCTGTCAATGTGTGTGCCTGCTGAGCACAAGGAGGTGACTGGACACCTGCCTCCCATTGCAGAATGTCCTGGAGCCGTCGAACCTGCGCTCCCCGCTCACCGCAAAGTTGAAGAGCATGAAGCAAAAGGATATGGCGTCCACGTGGATGTTGAGCGTCTGCGGGCAAGCAGGCGAGGCAGGTGCGAGCGGTTGCTGCTGCTGGTGTGCCTCAGTGGCAGCGCACGCGATGCAGAGCGTGCGGGGCCTGCTGTCCCTTACCTGTAGCACTTGCAGCGAGACGATGGCCGTGATGAGGAAGAATATGTCGAACATGGCGAAGGCCATGTACGCGTAGATCACGCGGAAGCACTGCGGCGGCAGGGGACGAGGGCACGGTGCGGGCACGTGTTGCCACACGCTGCTCAGATCAAGAGTCGCCCCGCCGCACGCCCTGCCCCATTGGCCACTGCCCGAGCGCTGCCTTGGTTCCCAATTGGCAGGCTGGCTCACCCCATACTTGAAGAGGAGCACCAGCACGAAGGTCATGGCCGCCATGATGCCGGCGAAGATGACTGCGTTGAGCACGGCGCCGCTGAACTTCTCCGAGCTGGAGTCACTCGACTGCAGTGCACGCAGCAAGGGATTGGCATGGATGAGCGTGCTCCTGCGTGCTCCTCTCTCTTGTGATGGAAAACAGGTACGGCACCAAGTACTACGAACGCACGTCTTCGCTGTAGGCCAGAGAGGCGATGACGACGGCCGATGAGGAGGACGCCGAGCCGTCTGGGTTGAGCAGGCGCACGAGCGCGACGGTGACGGCCATGCACAGGCTCACCGGCCAAATGATGCCCGTGACCTCCTCGCCTGCGCAGTGGGACGACGCGCATGAGCTGCATTGCTGCACGATCGCGTTGCTGCGCCTCCCGCGGGCCAATTGGGCGTGTGCCTCGGGCGTGTTCCTGGCAGATAGCTGTTGCGCAGCAGCACGCGAGCCAGGCGCGCACCCAGGTCGTCCAGCACGGAGACGAGCTCCTCCTCGCCATTGTCTGAGGCGAACGTGAGCGGCGCCTGGCTGGCCATCTCGGCCCAGCCTCGGCCTGGATCGGCTGCCTCTGCTGCTGCTGCAGTGGCTCCGCTGCAGTATGCTGCTTGTGTGTTATGTGCACGCGTGTTGCAGGTTTTCCTGACAAGAACAAAGCCATGCGCGCGCGCACACGCCGGCATGCCGGCCTAGGGGTTGACGTGCGCCACCAGGAACCCATCACGGAGCCTGCAGCAAGCACCACACAAGCACATGAGGTCACGGTCACTTCTTGCCAAACCTTGGGGATGGGCTGGCGTGCGGCGCAGCGTCGCGTTCGCTCACCACTGCTCTTGGCGGTGTGTGTTAAGGTCGCAGGCCGTCACGTTGAGCACGCCGTTCTGGTCGATGTGGTACGCCACCTCAATCTTGGCGCTGCCTGCGCACGCACAACCACCACCCGCACCGTTTTGACCTGCCCGCTCCCTACCGCTCCCTCCCACTCGAACAGCACACCCGAGTGCTTACCCTTGGGCCCGGGGGGGATGCCCGTCATGTCCAGGTGCCCCAGCACGTTGCAGCGGCTGGCCTGGCTAAAGTCGCCCTCCAGCACCAGCACGCGGATCTCCGTCTGCGCTTCGTGCACCGTGGTGAAGACCTGCCTGCCCACCGCCGGCAGAGGCGCGTTGGGCGGCACCAGGACGTACGCCACGTCACCCAGCATCTGCACGCCCAGCGCTGGGCGGCGGGGGGGAAGCTGCCAGCCCTTGAACATCTCGCGGTTGGTGGTGGTGCCGTCAAACGGCAGAGAGGGGCGCATGGCGGGCGGGCCGTGGCCCTGGCGGTTGGCAGGGTCGATGGCCCAGGCGCGGTACCTGCGCGGCGGTTGCGCAGGCAGGGTTGTGCCAGGTTTGGGTAGGGTGTACGAGGCATGGCGGGTCCCGACTGCCCGGTGCAGCACCCCACTGCGTGGCGCCTGCCTGGGCTGTGCCTATTCTCGCTCACTGCTGATCTTTGGTACCTTGACACCCCTGCGACTGCCCTGATGCATGCTTGGCACTGAGGCACGCACTTGTCCATGGACTCGCTCATGCCCTCAAACTTGGCGCCGCTGGGCTTGAACTCGCCGGCGCGGGGCCCTCCCGCCGCGTAGGGTTGCACGGGGTACGGCCGGAAGTACTCGCCATAAGTGGTGGTGCCTGCAGCAAGAGAGGCATCCAGCGGCCAAGGCACGTTGCGGTGGCGTACTGCAGCCCTGGGCATGTGGGCCCACACAGCGGACTTGGCGGACCGATACCTGCGCTGCTGCTGCTGCTGTTGCCGCTGCTGCTGCTGTCCTGGCGCTGCCCACCATCTGCTGCTCACCATCGAAAGGCAGGGACTGGCGCAGCGTGCCAGCGCCCGTGTGTTGGGGCCTGGCCTCAAAGGCGTGCGGCACAAAGTCGCCCTTGTAGGTGCTGGACGCGTCAAACGGCACGTGCGCGGGGATGTAGGGCCCGCCTGCCGCCACTGCACGCTCGGGCATCTGGTGCGCAGTGTAGTCCGACCTGTGGCCCACGCGTGCACGGGACGCTGGCAGGCGTGAGCGTATGTATGGTGCCATGCTGCACGCCCCTGGAGCCCCAAGTCGTGCCAATGGCTGTGTGCTCACTTGTAAGAGGTGGTGCCGTCAAAGGGCAGGTTGACGCGCTCGCGGATGGGGCCCGTGTGCAAGCCGGCGCGCTCCACCGAGTGCGGCACATACGCGTTCTTGTAGGTGGTCTGGCCTGCAGTACCAGCAAGGGGCAGCGTGTAGGCACGCTTAGCTGCAGTGCGCGCTGATCAGTCGCCCCAGCTGCTGCGTCCCCCTCCCACGTGGCGTGGTGCACCAGCGCGCACCATCAAAGGGTGCGGGTGATGGCTGGAACTGATGTGGCTGGTGTGTGTAGCGCTCCGGCATCTGGTGCTGCAGGAAGTGTGAGTTGTAGGTGGTCTGGCCATCGAACGGCAGCGAGGCCCCTGCAGGCGATGGCAGCACGGCGCACGAGCGTTACGGCGAGTGCGCACTGCTGCCGGAGATCTCCAGGCAGCACACAGGCTGACGGGAGCGTGCAGCTGACGGGAGCGTGCTGCTTGTATACGCTCCTGCTGCTCCCTGCTGCTTCTCCTGCTTCTCCTCCTCTTCTGCGGCATGTACGACCCAATGGCTGCAGCAATGGAGCCCGCTCCATTCTGGCGAACGAGCAGGCTGCCGCTCACCGCCGTAGTGCGCAGGTCCGTGCGCTGGGCGGGCTTCGAGCGGGTGCGCGATGTAGTCGCTCTGCACGAATGTCGGACATTTTGACTCGACCACAGCGTGAGTTTCCCTGCCCAGGATGCTGCTGAAGCACCGCGTATAGCCTGCACCGCCTCGCACGCTGCACAGCCTCGCTGCGGAGGCTGTGCGGGCTGCGAATCGGCGCCGCGGCGTCGAAGGTCCACTCTGCATCGCCCTGCCCAGGCGCTTCCGCGTCCCGCTGTTGCGTGGAACCACGCGTGCGCACCTTGTGCGTAGTCGTGGGGTCGAATGGCACCGCCTGCTTCCCGTGCAGGGTGATCTCCCGCCCCACATACTCGGTCCTCGCCATCGTCTGATAGTCCTCCATCCTGGGTGTCTTGGTGCTGAGAGCAAGCTTCCTGTTGTCAGCGAGCTACCGCCCTGAACGTGTGATGGAGCGAGCGGTTCGCGCTGGACCCTCAGGGCGCGCCGCGGCGTGCTGTGGTCGTTGCCCTCGCAGAATGCAGATGGTAGAGCAGCAATGGTAGCGCCACTCCTGCAGCTGCAGCTGCTGCTCCTGGCGGCTGGCGCAGCTCACGCCCTACCCCGCGGCGTGGACCCGCAGCTCGCAGTGGCGTTCCAGGCGTCCGCGGACGGCACCTTCACGTGCCTGGATGGCTCCCGCACGATCCCCTTCAGCCAAGTCAATGACAACTACTGCGACTGCATAGCGGATGGAAGCGACGAGCCAGGTGCGCGTCCTCTCGGTTGTGCGTTGCGCGGCGGGAAGCTGGACACCCAGCTCCACCAATGGAGCTGCCTGCTGCCTGCTGCAGGCACGTCCGCGTGCTACACTGGCAGGATGTACTGCGCCAACCGTGGGCATCACGCGCAGCACCTGGCTAGCGCCTTCGTGGACGATGGCGTCTGCGGTGAGCGCAGCAATTGGGGTGCACATTGGGAGCAGCCACATGCCGGGCGTGATGCTCACTCTCTTCATACGCCTGTGCACCTGCAGACTGCTGCGATGGCAGCGATGAGGCGCCGGGGACGTGCAGGCACACTTGTCTCGACCAGGGCGCTGCAGAGCGCCAGGCCGTGCGTGACGGCGTGGAGAAGATGAGGCGATCGCTCGAGCTCAAGCAGGCGCAGGTCGAGCAGGGCATTCAGCGGCGATTGGGCTGGGGAATGCGTGCGGATGCACTCGCACAAGAACTCGATGCGCAAAACAAGGAGCTGGAGCGCCTGCAAGGTGAGCAACATGCAGCTGAGGGGTGCCATCATGGTGGTGATGCTCTTGTTTGTGTGGAGGCCAGGCCTGCGCTTGATCCAGGAGATCTCGTGGCGCGGGCAGGTATGAGGTGGCAGAGTGTGCATGTTTGTTGTGTATGCAGAGGAGAAGAAGCAAAAGGAGGCAGCAGCGGAGGCGGACCGCCAGCGCATCCGGGCTGAGCAGGATGAGGCTGAGCGTGCGAGGCAGGCAGCAGAAGCAGCAGCGGCAGCAGCCGCACCAACCGACGGTGAGCAGCAGGCGGCCGCAGGGGATGGTGCAGCAGCACCCGCAGATGCAGGGCAGGCGGTGGAGGAGACGGATGAGGAGCGGGGGCGCCGCATCGCCTCCCAGTGGACGTCCGACCCTGCCGCCGCAGCAGTGCCGGTGAGCGGCAGCAGGCATGACTGCAGATGGGCACCTGCACATGCTGCAGAGCCAGGTCTTTTGCTAATGCACTGGTGTTTGGACACTCGCACATCTTACGTCCGACCCGTCTGCGTGCTGCTTGGTATTACGTCATGTGGGCAACAGGCGCAGGCAGCCGATGACGACGAGTATGAAGAGTACTACGTGTACGAGGAGGACGGAGAGCAGCAGGCCTGCCAGGTAGGGCCCGACGGCACCTGCCTCAACCCCGACGCTGGCGCAGCACCCTCCAGTGGTGGGGTGAGCCGGCGCGCCGAGGCTGTGCAGAAGCTGCGCGAGGCCACCTCCCTGCTGCTGTCCGAGGTCTCGGCGCGCTGGCGTCAGCTCAACATCACCGCACCTGCCTGGGTCAAGGAGCAGCTTGCCTATGCGTCCGAGACGACCAACTGGGTGGCCAAGTACTGGCTGGAGGAGTGGAATGAGTTCATGGTGTTTGTCGGAATGGCCAAGCGGGTGGCCAAGCAGGTGTACGGCCTGTCCTCCCAGGTGCGCTGCAGTGATGCTTGTGACAGGACTGGTGGGTCACCATGGGGTGGCGAGGACAGGCGCCTGTCACCGTGTTGGTGCGCATCCCAATGTGCGTCAGGTGTGGAGCCACGGGTACGTGGGCATGCGCAAGCGTCAGGCGGAGCAGTCTCACGAGGAGCAGCGGCGCGTGCAAGAGGAGCTGGCCGCCCGCATGGCGGCACTGCCCGCGCCCTGGCGCGACGCCGAGTGGCGCGACAAGGTGCAGCGGCTGGAGGAGGAGAGGGCGCAGGCGCTGGCGGAGGGGCGCGAGTGGGAGCTGCCTGCTGACTTCCAGCGGGAGTTGGAGGAGCAGGACCGACAGGCACGCGCCCTGCTGGCGGAGCAGGGGGTGGAGGTGCCAGGGGAGGAGCAGCAGCAGCAGCAGCAGCAGGAGGCCGCACCGGCAGCTAAAAAGAAGGTGCTCAAGCGCAGGAGGAAGCAGCGGCCGGCTGCACCTGCGCCAGTCGCTGAGGGCGTTTTTACTGGATACACCGCTCCTGCACCTGGTAGGTGGTGCAGCAAGTGGTGCCGAGTGTGCACAGACAGCTGCACGGAGGGGACAGACTTGCTAACAGCTTTGGGTGCGGCTTGGTTGCCGTGTGCGCTGCAGACCCCAACCGCTGGGTCTACTCGCCCCTGGAGAACGAGGTGAGGGGAGGGGTGGACTGAGGAAGCGGGCCACTTTGCGTGTCCCACATGCACTCGTGATTTCACGCGGTTGGCGGCCTGCACCTGCACAGGTGCACACTGTGGGCCACCACCTGGACTCGGCCAGGCGGACCCTGGAGGAGCTGCAGCAGGAGCAGCGCACGATTGAGCGCTACCACGCCAGCGGCCTCACCTTTGACTACGGGCCGGGCGAGGTGTACGCGTCGCTGGCGGGGCGCTGCCTGTCGGACGTGGGGCAGCGGTGGACGTACGAGGTGTGCTTTTTTGAGCAGGCGGTGCAGAAGGAGCCGCACAACCCCAGCAACCGCGTGACGCTGGGCACCTGGTCGCACTGGGCCAACGACTACACCGAGGTGAGCGCCTGGGAGTGGCAGGGAGGGGCTGGGACGCATTCCTGCATGCACAATCCTGCCGGGTGCCTGCATCAGGCCCGCATGTGCCTCTTTCACTTGACGTCTTGCACCGCAGGCGGTGTTTGCCAACGGTGAGGCGTGCGCGGGCGGCGTGGCGCGCACCCTGACCGTCAAGTTGGTGTGCGACGACGTGGAGGAGATGTGGGGCGGCGAGGAGCCCTCCACGTGCGTGTACACGGTGTGGATGGCCACGCCGCTGGCCTGCCGGCAAACGGACCTCCAGAAGGTGCGCGGTGGGAGGGCTAGGTTGGCGGAACCTAGGCGTAGGTGTGCGCACCAGAGTGACCACATAAGCGTACACATGGTTTGTGATGCTGCGCCGTGTTGCCTGTGCAGGAGCTGGACAAGCTGGCCGAGCTGGAGAAGTTCGAGGCGGAAGCCAAGGCTGACATTGAGGCGGCCCAGCAGCAGGCGCTTGCAGAGTCTCAAGGAGGCCCTGGCCCTGCTGCTGCTGCTGCTGCTGTTGCTGCGCACGATGAGCTCTAGCGCTTCCACTTGCATGGCCGATTCCATCTCTGCTCGTGCCGAAGCAGCGCCGTCCTCAGGTCGCAGCGGTGCCCACTCGCAGCAGCAGCAGCAGCATCAAGTGCCGCTGAGGCCAGACACCAGAGCGGCCTCGAGCCAGAAGATCCTCGCAGAGGCTCGACGCAGAGATGGGCGGAGGGGGGCACCACCATCCTCCAGCGCCCCCGCTGCCGTATGACAACATCCTAGCGAAGCCATCGGCGCTCTGTCCGCCGGGCTTCCACTACGCGCGAGGTGTGGCGCTTGGTGCACGCAGCAACAGGCTTGCGCACACGAACGCAGCACGCAGGCTCACGCACAATGCCATGATACGCGATGTGCGCAGAGACCTGGTACCCGCACGGCGGCTTCTACTGCGGTGAGCGGGATGGTGTTGGGATTGCTTGGGATTGCGAGTCCTCTCTCGCAGCAGCAGCACGCAGGCGATCGTGTGCGCGTGGCCTCACGCTGCCTTGACGTTGATGATGCTTCGCTGACGCGCAGACCCCAAGGGATGGCGCACACGCACTGGCGTCGCAGTCGGGTGCGTGCCAAGTGTGCAGCGTGCGTGCAGCAGGGCGCCCAGAGAGCGGTGCAGCCACCATGTTGCCCCATGCATGTGGCCACTGGCGTGCAGGGTCGTCCTCTTCTCCTTCTACAGCATCTTCGAGTGGAGCAAGACGCACGAGGTGCGCACAGGCACGGGGGCACAACAGCAGCGTGCAGCAGCAGCACAGGGGCACAGGGCATCCAGTCTGGGAGGAGGTGCTGAGCAGCGGCAGGGTCAGGGGGCAGGCCGACGGCGTCCGACCTCTTCGTCGTGCACGGCACGTGCGCACTCGCACGCCTGCAGGTGCGCTACCGTGCGCCCAAGACCTGGATCCCCTCGCTGATGTGGAACGCCAATGTGCCCAACCCAGTCGACTTCCGGGGGAGGACGCTGGACAGGGTGACGGGCAAGCCAGTCGACGGCGGCGACGAGGCGGGCCACCACTGATCACAGGTGGTGCACACCATCTGCTCTGTGGGACTGCTAGATGGCTCCCAGGGGCAGCTGTATAGCTGATGGCGTCCGGCTGCACCGGCTGCGCTGCGTGTACGATGATGCTGGCCCCAACTGGTGGGGTGGGGTGGGCTGTGCTAATGAGACCGGGCAGTGCCACACTGGAGGCCACACTGCAAGAGGACCTGCGCGTTTGGTGGACTTGTGCACCATGGCAAAGAGTGGGGGGACACGAACTCGCGCAGCCCATTCTCGCGCAAGAACGCATCATGGCGCCATCGAGCAGCAGCAAGTCGCAGGTGTCCTACCTCGACGTCATCAAGGAGCTGCTCGCAGCGCTGCAGAAGGGCCAGCTGCCCGCGCCAGAGGTCCTCAAACTCTTCATCTCGCGCGTGAGTGCACGCATTTGCAGGCAGAGCAGCAGGCACAGCGCAGCAGACGGGGATCACGTCCTGCTGCTTGCTCCTGCCCGCAGTCGCTGGGGCTGGGCATCCTTGCGGGCTCATGCGTCACCAAGCTGCCGCAGGTGCGTGCGCGGATCAGCCTCAGCTGCTTGCAGCACGGGCACGGGCACGTCCACGCAGCACAGAGCTTGGTGCACTGACAGCGGCGTGCACCCCTGCCCTGCCCGTGTGCACGGCGGGGCCTGCAGATCCTGTCGGTGGTGCGGTCGGGCAGCGCGGCGGGCCTGAGCCCGCTCTCCTTTGAGCTGGAGACTCTGGGCCTCACCGTGCACAGCACGTACGGCGCGCTGGCGGGACTGCCCTTCAGCTCATACGGGTGAGGGGTTGTGCCCGGAGGCGATGCGCGAATCTGTGCACAGCGGCGACAGCACACGCCAGTGGTGGGCTGCCTCCCATCCTCCCTGCAGGGAGGCGTCCATCCTGTGCGCCCAGAGCCTGCTGCTGCTGGTGCTCATCTACCGCCTGTCGGGCGTGCCCCTCCTGCGCGTGGCAGCGGTCCTTGGCGCCTTGGTCGCCTTTGCGGCGTCTGTCCTTACAGGTGTGGGCTGGGGGTCATGCAGCTGTGGGGTCAGTGTGCAGAACCTGGCTATTTGAGCAGACCTACAGAGGCGAGCAGCAATATGCGGCCGGGTGTGCACAGGTCTTCAGGCCGGCGCACGGTGGTTGGCACCCTGCCACACGCACCTGCGGCCATGCCCGTGTGCCGTTGTCTGCACACGCAGGTCGTGTGGGCCTGGACTTGATCCGCGTGGCGTTTGACGCCAACAACCTGGTCTTCATCGCCGCAAAGGTGCCGCAGATCTTGGCCAACCTGCGCAACAAGCAGACAGGGCAGCTCAGCCTCATCACCTGCACCATCAACGTGGTGGGCAACGTCGCGCGCATCTTCACCAGCCTGGCGGAGGGCGCGGGGCCAGCCATGGTCCGCACCTACATCATCAGTGAGTGCCGCCGTGCGGGGTGATGCTGACCCAGAGCGCGGGCGGCTGGCCTGGGGCCTGCGTTGCGGCATGCCAAGATGCGTGCCCCTGTCGTCTGCGTGCCCTGCAGGCCTGGTGCTCAACGCCACGCTCACAGCGCAAATCCTGCTCTACGCCAAGAACACAAAGCAGCAGCGCACCACCGCCATCAAGAAGAAGAAGCAGTAGCAGCACCTTGCCTGCAGGTTGCTGTTGTTGTTGCCACGCCCTGCAACCCGCCATCACGCGCCATCACGCGGCGCAGCTGTTGCCACCTGTCGAGCGACAGGCGCGCCTCAGCACCTCAGCCACAGCACCTGAGACCTGACACGATGCCTCTGCAGAGCTGCACAGCTGAGATCAGGCCCAGCAAGCCAAGGAGCGTGGCGCCTGCGCGCATGGGGACGTGCTCGCCCGCGCCAGCGCCCCCCGCACACAGACTCCCCGACATCAGCAGTCACAGCTCGCGCCGCTATGGACCCACGGCTCAGACAGGTGCACAGCCTCTGCTGATGGACGCTTGGCATCCTCTGGCAATCGATCTGCGCTCCCAGCACGTCCCCTGGCCCTGCGGACGCGTGGATGGCCGCACCAGCTACACAGTCGCGCGCTCGCCACTGCTGTTGATGCTCTCAGGGAGGCGCGTGGGGCTCGGCGACTCCAGTGCCGCCCAGCGACCCGTTTGCACCTGGCACACCGCGCAGCAATGCGGCATTCGGCGCCGACGTGCAGACAACCTTCATGCCGAACGCGGAGGGGACAGTTCCAGCCGTCCCTGGGGCTGGAGCACCTCGGCCAAACACCACCTTCGGAGCACCTCCAGCGCAAGCGGGGGGCACGGTGCCCGCCGTGCCGGGCGTAGGAGCACCACCAGGCGCCCCAGGAGGCCCTCCAGCGCCGTCCAGCGGCTTCAGGATGCCCTTCATGAGTGCGTGGGGCGCGACGTGTGCTGTTGTTGCCTGCACGGCTCCATTGTGCAGCAAGCACAGCGAGCCAGCGGCCTGCAATTGTCTTCTGTGGTGTGCCTTTGCCTGTGGGTGCAGACAGCACAGCCGTGCCATCGGCGAGCGGCACAATAGGCGGTCCCCAACGCGGTGAGCGCCACGCTGGGCCAGGAGTGCACGAGCCAAGCTGGCCAAGCTGTGCTGTGGCGCGGGCAGCTGTGCCAGCAGCAGCCAGAAGCAGTGAGGTGGGCGCTGTGGGTGAAGCACTCCCCCGCACCCAACGGGCGCCCCCCGTGTGGGAATGATGATGGCACCCGCAGGTGGTCCTGCAGCAGGCAGCGTGCTAGGGCCCCCTCCAGGGCCTCAGGGCGTGGCACCCTCTGGCGGGTCAATCACAGCGGCAGGCGGACCAGGGCAGCCGCCCGGGGGAGGCGGGCCGGGTGGCAACCGTCAGGACACGCAGCCCTTGCTGCGTGAGAGGCCGCAGGAGGACTACAGCAAGTACGCCTTTTACAACGTGCGCAGATACAGGCCCTACTTTGACGTGGACACCAAGGTGAGGTTGGGGGGCAGGCACGAGCGCATGGGTGCGAGTCGTACGCGGCACGGCAGCTACATGTGCAGCTACGGCGGGAGCTGACTTGCCAACGCTGTGCGGGGTCGCCCAACCGTGTGCTCATTGCAGGAAGTGCTTTGGCGCGTGGGCAACTCTTTCATCGGCGCCTTCCGCGCCAACTTCATGCTCACCACCCAGGAGCGGCCCGACCTGTGAGCAGGCGCCTCACCTCCCTGGCTGCAGCAGCGGGCGCAGCAGCAGTGGACGCACAGCGGGCGCCCTCACCTTGGCGGCTGCAGCAGCAGCAAGTGTGGGCAGGCTCCCTGTGCGCAGAGCAATGCCACCACACTGCAGGAGGTGTGCGTGCGCACTGGCATCGCGTGAGCGTGCAGGTACGGGCCGTTCTGGACAGCCACCACGCTCATCTTTGTGACGGCGGTGGCGGGCAACTACGCCCAGTACCTCGAGTGGCGCAAGGAGAAGAACACCAGCCCCCCGCCCTCACCCCCCAGCAACATCACCTCGTCACCACCAAGCAGTGACACCTCGGACCCGGTGAGGGATGTTATGTGACCGTTCAGCAGAGATGGAGGGGATGAGTTTGAAGCGCAGGGCTGGGCTGCAGGAAGCGGCACAGGCGCTGTTGCAGCTGGGATAGAGAACCAGGGTGTAGGCAGGCATTGCGGCGCCATGGTGCACGAGCTGCACGGCTCACCCCACGCCTCCTCCACTGTGTGTGTGTGTGGGTGTGTGCAGGCACAATGGTTCAACGACTACACCAAGCTGGCGGCCTCCACGGGCATCTTCTACGGCTACGTGTTTGGGCTGTCGCTGCTGCTGTGGCTGGTGATGCGCTACATGCGCGCCGACATGAAGCTCGTCAACATGTTTTGCATCTACGGTAAGCGACGCGCTCACTGGATGTTGGCCCTGACCGCCTACCTGCCCTGGGTACACATGCCCAAGAAGGAACGATCAACAGCAGCCCAACGCGTGCCCAACCACCTGCAGGGTACGCCATGACCATCTTTGTGCCCGTGAGCCTGGTGTGCATCATCCCCATTGAGCTCATGCGCTGGATCCTCGTCATGGGCAGCGCGCTCCTCAGCGGCCTCTTCCTGCTGCTCAACCTGAGGGAGCGCATCCTGCCGGCAGGACCGGGCAAGGCATACCCCATGCTCATCCTGGTGCTGGCCGTGCACCTGGGCCTGGGACTGGCGCTCAAGCTCTACTTCTTCTCCTACTGACACAAGGTGCTCACGGCGACGGTGACGCACGTGCGGCGGCGCGCGAACGCTTCCCTTCTTCCTCCTTGGTCCCCCCGGGCTGTCCTTGACCCTGGGGCGCGCATTGCACTGCACTGGGAACGCTGGGAGTGCACTGTGGCCGCCGGGTGGCTCCTCATCACCGCTGCCTGCGCTGTCTTGCTATGGGGCGCTGCTGCAATCCTTGAGGGTGGAGTTGCAGCAGGTGTTGCAGCAGGATGAAAGCTAGACGCTCGCACGCGCCCCTTCACGGCTGATGACTCAAAGCTCGCTGCAGCTGGACTGACGTCAAAAGTCTTCGTCGTCTGCACAGCGCAGCGCACCCGCGCGCATGAGCTCATGTGCCGCACAGGGACGCCCGTGCAGCAGCCAGCACAGTGATCACAGAGCCTCACCTAGCGCTGCAGTCGTAAAGAGGCTTCTTGCCGCGTGCAGCAAGGTCGCGCTCGCTGCCAGCGGTAGCCCCGCCATCAAGCTGGACGGCCCCGCTGCCGCGGCTGCTGACATCAGGGGTGGTAAAGGGCTGGTGGCTGCGTAGCTACACTGCTTTTGCTGCTGCAGGCCTTGTCCTTGCGCCATCGTGCTTGCTGACGCCAGGAGGCTGGAGGACGACCGCATGCTGCCACTGCGGTGCGCCACGCGCCCACCGCACAGAGCCATAGCCTTGGTGACAGTGCGCTTCACACCAAAGCATCAGCATGTTGCTGCAGTTGCTCTTGCCTGCCGTGTGCCGAGGAGCCTTGATCTGCCGAACGCGCCGTGGACGACGAGCTCGCCACGCTCGCCGGCTGGCTGACGAGCGCAGTCGCAAACACGGACGCGCATCGCGCCGCTGATGTTAAGGCGCCATGCCTTTGGCTGCTTGCGAAGGCCGTGGCCAGCACCTGAGGACCGCCTCTGCTCAGCAGCGCAGCCCAGGCTGGGGCAGCCATATGTCGTGAGATACTGATAGCGCTTGCAGGTGGCGAGTGGAGGCAGGAGTGTGCACAGGGACGCACGCAGGGGACGCATGAACGACAGTCACGGGGCACGCCCGTGAGTGGCAAAGGAGCCTGAATAGGCAAGTTGTGGGGTCAGCAAGCCATCATAGACCCATACACCACAACCCCAAAAAGAGAGTGAGAGTGAGCGCGTCGCCACACCAAGAGGGGCGGGCGGGGCGCGGGACAAGCAGGAGAGAGATGAGGACACGCATGAGTGCACACGGTGGTGCACACGACGTTGTGTGTGGGCCTTTAGTGGCCCGTTCTCTAAACCCAGACGCAGTGGCGCCATCCCCAGCAGTCCGGCATGCATTCCTTTTCGCGCGCACAACACAGATTTCGGTTCGTTTCACGGAAATGGTGCGGGGATGAAAGTGTGCGGTGACTTATCAGGCAATGGGGCGTGTGCGGCCAACTCAGCATGCAGGCGTGAGCCGCCATGCGTACGAGGGCACCGCAGTACCAGCCAGGAGGCCAGGTCAGAGACACTGATTCGGGCAGCTGCTTTCTGTGCAGCGAGACTGCCGTGGTGATGTACACAGGACGGCTGATGTAAGGGCTACGTACACGCAACAAAAACGTCCGCCACGTCTAACCACGTGGCGCCTCGACCACAGAGAGCATCTAAAATCGTCATCTGTTCGTCATGCTGGCACTAAGATCTTCCTGAAGTCACTGGCCGCCAGCCAGCAGCTTTCGCACGTGCTCCTCCATGTCATGCATCTCAGCGTCCGTGCCAGGGGCAGCACCGCCCAGCTGCGCGCCACCCGCAGAGTCGGGAGCAAAGCGGCTGCGGTACTGGGGCAGGGGCGGGAGGGTGCCCGCCGCTCCCGCCACCACCCCGCTGCCTCCGCTGCCCGTCAGCGCGCCCGCAGTGGTGACCGACCTAGGCCGGGCGCCGTGCGGCGTAGGCAGCACCTTGTTGCCAGCGCTGCCTGGGCGGCTGGGCGTGGGGCTGCCCGTGGCCGAAGAGCGCTCCGACCGTGCCCACGCGTCCGCCTGGGCGGGGCTGCCCGGCCCACTGGCCGCCGCTGTCGCCGCCGCGCCCGTGGCGCTCATGGAGCGGATCCCGCGGCGGGGCGTGGTGCCCGGCGTGCTGGCCGCGCTGTGGAAGCCCTCAGAGTCACTGCCTGCGCCCACAGACTCACGGCGCTGCAGCTGCTGCTGCTGCAGGGGGGGCAGACCTGCCAGGATCGACCCACCAGCCAGCGAGGTGCGCGCCGGTGACGCGCCGTTGTTGCGCAAGCTGAGGGCGATGCCGCTGATTGACGCGCGGTCGGCCTCCGTGGGCGGCGCCACGGACAGGCGTGGGCGCATGCCAGAGGCGGAGTCACGGCGGTCCATGGGGGGAGCAGGGCCCACACCGCCGGCAGCGGCAATGGCCAGGAGCTCGTCGTGGTCCCAGATGGGCAGGGCGGGCACGGTGTCCTCGCCTGGTGCCGGGGTGGCAAAGGGGAGGGCGGCGGCCTGGGCCACCGTGGGGTCAAGCTCCGAGTTGGAGCTGCGGGTGGAGCGGGGGGCCATGCGCGAGGCGGTGGCGGTGGCGGTGGCTGCGGTGACGGGCGTGGTGGGCACCACTGCGGCACGGGAGGGGGTGGCGGAGCGGGAGGAGGGGGCGGTGCCGGGAGCACTGAGGCCACGGCGGGCGGCGGCGGCGGCGGCAAGGCCGCGGTTGGCGGCGGGGGAGGAGGTGGTGTCCTGGGCGAGGTCCGTGCCGTCCTGCACGCGTGTCTGGGTGGGGCCCTGCGGGTGGCGGCACCAGGGGCAACGCATCAGGAAGGTCAGGCGGTGCAGCAGTCGTGTGCTTCCTTGCTAGATTAGCACGCCTTGTAGGGCTCCCGAATGGTGGTGCTGCAGCAGCGCCGCATAGCATGGTGGCTTGCTCACCTTGTACGTGTTCTTGCGCTTGACGACCACGACTGCGATAATCGCGAGCAGAGCCGCGCCGCCCACACCGGCACCGATGCCGATGGCAGCAGCGACGGGGAAGCCCGCCTTGGAGGAAGAGCTGCTGCTGCTGCCGTCGTCGGGGTTGACGGGTGTGGCTTGGCCCGAGGGGGACACGACGGAGCAGTTGTACTGCGACCACTGCGAGCTGGGCAGGTCAACCATGCCCGAGAGAGAACTGCACTGCGAGGCGGCCGTGGCGGTAGACGTCTTGGGCTGCGACAGGCTGATGGTGGTGGACGTGACCGCCGCGCCGAAGCCGCAGGGCGTGCCGCCGACCGCGGCGCTGTTGCTGAGCGCGTCCTGCGTGGCGGCCACCGAGTTGGCCCCGCTGCTGAGCGCGTCGGCGCCGTACGTGATCTGCAGCGTCATGCGCACGGCCTCGTCGTCGCACAGCAGCGCCTGCAGCGAACGTCCGCGCTTGCGGCGCGATGTGGTGGTGGAGCCGAGGCGGCAGGACACGGTGACCTGGCCGGCCTGGAGGCCCAGGGTGGCGCGCACGGCCTCGCTGAACTTGAACTTGGACGCCTGAGATGCGCATGTGTACGCGCAAGGCAATCGCTTAGTCCTTGTCCGCTGTCCTGCTGGACGCGCACCCACCGAAAGATGCTGCCAAACCACTCACCCCGGAGCAGTCGGGCACGGCGCTGAAGTCGCTGTAAGCGACGGGCAGCGACCGCACGTATCCGCTGATGTTGGCGCTGACGTCGGACGAGGCCAGGCTCAGCACGTCGCGCAGGTCCTGCGGGCTCGTGAGCTGACGCATGACGTAGAACTGCGCCACGACCAGCGAGGCGTTGGCGGCGACGGGCGGCGCGGGGGGCATCGGCGGGCGGGGAGGGGGCGCCGGGGGCGAGGGCGGCGTGGGGCCGAGGTCGATGGTGATGGCGCCGGCGTTGTTGTCGATCCACGGGTAGGCGGGCACGTCGATGGTGATGTCGATGGACGAGGTGTATGCCGGGGTGAGAATGTCCGACGTGGCGTTGTAAGGGCCGTAGGCCGTGGGGCTGTCACCTCCGGCTGCGTTGAGCGTGATGGTCATGTTGACGGCCTGGGGCTTGAGCAGGCTCAGACGGTTGATGCCGTTGGGGATCTTGTCAATGTTGTACTGCGTGATCCCAGGGAAGGTGATGCGGTACGGCTTGATGACAGTTGTGCTCTGCTCGCCAGTGACCTGCCTGAAGTCCGAAGGGAAGCAGGACCAGCGCCAGCAGGTGCTGAAGGCGAACTGCTGCTGGAAGATGTCGTACTGCGG
>QAXK01002858.1:0-14428 GCA_004335735.1 Chlorella sp. KRBP | reverse complement strand
TCGTGGGTGCACACCGCTGCAGAAGCAGTGTGGGGACATCTGGTACAAGTATGCTGGGCACATGGACACCATGGCAGCTGTGGTGTTTGAGCTGCGCAAGTGCCTAGGTCTGGCAGGTGTGTCCTACACAGACTACCGACAGTGTAGATGCTGTCTTTGCCGGCACCTTTGATGACGCATTGCAGAAAGTGCTGTCTACACCAGGTGGAGCCTATGCACCGCCCTTTGTCATGCCAGCCTTCGAGCGCCCCGTGAATGAACTTGCAAACTGGCAGGACCGCTTTCTGTGCAACATGCCAGCTGGTGCAACGGATGGTGCTGCACCACGCACTAGTGGCAGCATGTTCTTTTCAGCCAACGACGGTGGCGAGCACATGCAGTATGTGGAGTCTTGAGGCGGGAGACGATGGGCTGGGGTCTGAGGAGGTTGATGCTGACCACGAGTTCCATGGGCATGCCGGCATTGATGATGACGCTGGCGAGGGCATGGCCGTTGAGTGATGGATGCAGCAATGGTAACAAACTCAACAAGGTTCCAATGCAAGTGCTGTGCGGGAAGTGACCACAAGACTGCAAGTGACCCTTCACACCAACACCCGGCCACACAGTCACCAACCCATCTCAGCCAATGGACCTCAAATTCATTCGATTCATGAAAATTGCCACAAAAAGTATTTTTAGCATTTTTGGGCATTTTTAGTGCAGCTGCACATTAGTATTAGTAATACATACATGTCCACGCATGTGCACCCGTGTCATGTGCATGTGCACCTATGTCACACACATGTCCAAACATGTGCACCCATGTCACATGCATACCCACACATGTGCACCCAAGTCACAAGCATGTCCACACATGAGCACCCATGTCCCATGAAGGTCCGCACATGTGTAGCCGTGTCGTATGCATGTCCACACATGTACACCCATGTCACAAGCATGTCCATACATGTGCAGCTGTGTTGTCTGCGTGACCATACATGTCCACCGAAGTCGCACACATGTGCACGCATGTCATAGGCATGCCACACGCATTCCCATGCATGTGCAGTCATGCCCACGCATGTCCAGACACGTACACTCGTATTCCACGCATGTCCACACATGTGCACCTATGTCGTGTGCAAGTCCGAAAATGTGATGTTGTTGTCGTAGCTACCCTTGTGAAGGTGATGCCATGTTGTCCACTAAGTCTGATGCTGCCTCCCGCCAACGGCGTTGCTTCCGGACAACAGACTGTAAGGCCATACTGCCCGTTCTTGCCTTGCAACACGCACGTCGCGTGTGACAGTGAAATGCCTGAATAACACACATCAGCCGGAACAACACAATGCGAGGTTGTTAGTGGGCCTTTGTGTCCCCACATGCCACACAACTAACAGCACACAAACACAAGCATGTGCAGGCAAGGCTTGAGTGATGCATAATTGTGTCTCTCTGCCACTTGGACTTGCATGCTCAAGGCCATGGGCTATGTCACAACTGTTGACCAATGCGGCATTTGATGTGCACCTACTTTGGAATGCAACCCATGACGCACCTAAAACTGCAGTTTTTTTCTGCATGACGGTAGTTGCAGGAGATAAAAAGCGAGCTTGCCAATAATTGCCACCGTCCACTCCGCCACAAACGAATCGTCATCTGAAGTGGTCGCTCACATGCACAAACTTGCTTTGCGGAAGCAATTCGCATGCACGTAGGACACTGTGAGAAATTCCCCAATGCAAATCAAACACCAAGGTTCCACCCGCCTTCCTGACACTTCAAGTGAGCTGAGCACAATGAAACATGACACCAATACTATGCTGGCTTGCTCAACTACAGTGTCACTGCTCTTTACCGCCGTTGTCAAGTGCAACAGCATTATTGGCATCCCTTTGCTTCATGTATGACACCATGAGTGAATCCCATATTATTTGGCCCAAGTGTGCCAGCACACATGGCACGACAGCAATACCAACGGTTGCTGCTCCCAAGATGGGCTCAAGCTTCCCAAGCACGGTGACTGCTACGGGCAGGGTCTTGACAGAGGAGACCAACAACACAGCACGGCAAACGTCACGTGCCGTTGTTGGATCAGGCCCACCCAGCTTGAACAACCTGCATTATGTGCAAGTGGCAGGTGAGTGTGGGGTGGTGGGTCTTGGGCATTCAGAGCTGCCTCTCATAAGTGTCTACAAGGATCAAAGGTTGTGGTTCCTGCGTCACAGGCGGAAACATGCATGCACTCTGCCACTGCCATTGTTGCCATCGTGCCACATTAACTACTTGACTTCAGAAACCTCCCCAACTACACAGGGCACAGGTATGCAACTCTGCCCCGTGAACTCACCAGCAACAAGTGGCATTGACACTGAGGAACAACCCATGCAGCGCCAGTCCGGCAGCAGCTGTTGCTGCCACAGCCAGTGCATCAACGCCAATGTTCTGGCTGGCCGTCTTGCTGATCTGCACTCACAGCACAGCAGATGGCAGGCAGCACATGACATTGAACGTCAGGAACTACTATCCTACTGCGCAATCAGTCAGAACTCATATTTACATTACCAGGATCCTTTCACGCTGCTGGCCAGCGTGGCCATCAATGCTACAAAATGTATGCTCGACAGTCAGGCAAACCTATGCACCAGGCGGCAGAGTTAGCGCCACCATCAACGTGCGCCCCCTTGAACTCACACATGTCCTCAGGCAGGACCACGACACGCTCAACTCCACATATGCCAGCATGCGGACATCACCCTGCCATAATGACCAAAATGAACGCCACACACCTGCATCCAAGGCACTAGTGCCAGCAAAGCTGCTGATAGATATGACAAGAGCTTTTTGCGCACATCTATGGCTGCTGCGGCACCTGTTGTGGCAAAGTCAGTTGCAGCAGCAAGAACAAGACACCGTGTCATAGCAGCAGCAGCAGCACCAGCAGCAGAGTTGCCGTTGACAACTGCCGATGATGTGCGACATGGACTGTCACCAAGATCCAACATGTGTAAACCCTGCACAAGCCAGCGCGAACTCAGCTTGCCTAGCACACCCACTGTACAACACACTCTTGAAACATTTCATCTGCCCTTTACATGCACTAGGTGGCAGTTGATCAGTAAAAGCAGTAGCCCTGAGCAACACCATGCACAGCAAGTCGACACTTGCCTGGCACGAAGCCTCTGATTGCAGCGCCAATCATTGTTGGCAGCAGGATAGTTTTGCACAGCTGCAGCAGCAGTGGCAGCGGCTCCAGCACAGCTCCGCCACCACCCTGCAGCCCTGCTGTTGTTGCTAGGGGTGCTGCTGCAAGGAGGTGTGGCAGGATGAAGGGCATGGTGAAGATGCCCAGGATGTTGCTGCTGACTGTGAGCAGCAGGGCCAACGACACATTGCCACCCAGTTGCTGCGGGGCAGGGCAGAGCAGCACAGCAGAGCGGCACAAAACATTCCAACTTCATCTCAGGGTTGCCCAACTGAAAGTCTAGGAACGCTGCTACTGGGTAGGACGCTTGGTGGTTGCTGCATGCACATATGCTGCTTCCAATGCAAGAAGGTGACCAGATAACGCTCTCACTTCTGCACAGCCAGATGACACTAGCAGGGGCATGGAGTACCATGCATGTGACGAGAGCCAACAGCTGCAAACAGCCAAGTCTAGTAGGCTTGGTTCTGCCTTGATCATGAACAACACTGCGTAATGTTTGACAGTTTTTTTGTTCAAAGGAACATGCTGCAGCCGTGTCACCGACCTGTGTGAATGTGATGCCGCTCGACAGGGCTGTAGGCATGGCACAAAACACACCAAGCCCCAAGGCCAAGGCAGGCGGCTGCATAGGCAAGGAAGGGGAGTGGGGGTGACATGGACAGAGGTAGGACGCTACAATAGCGGACCAGCCTGCCACAAGTGTGGCGCAAAAACACATGGTAAGCACTGGTTTCGATGACATGCACACAGCCAGTCCTGGTTTGGAGCGTGCAAAACTTCATTGTCAGGCATATCAACATACCAAAATCTGCACGGAGCAGCCAAGCATGCCAAGCATGCTCGCTCGGACAGGAAACCCCTGCCAATCCCTACACACAGCACCTGCAGTGAGCGTGCGGCCACAGACCTGCAGGGGCAGCTGCACAGCCAGCAGTCCCGCAAGTGGAGTGATGAGCAGGATGGACAGCAAGCCGTAGGTGATGGCACCTGCACATGAGGCGACGGCAGTTTTGACATGGCAAGGACAGGACAGGAGCAGGGAGCTGAACTTTGATGACACACATCACGTTGATGTTGGCTCATGCATGTCACAGGAAGACTGTGGAAGCTCCATATCTGGCAACAGTGCGGCAATTGCGTGCGCACAGAGTCTGCATACAGCAGCAGCATACACGCACCACACAAGAGACACGCACACAGTAGACCTGCCTACAGCTGTCAGGTCATTTGCACAGCCTCTCAGAAGAGGCAGTCCATACCTGTGGCTGACAGTGCTGCAGCTGCTTCTTTGCGCCTCAATTGTAGACCCTGTGGAACACAGCAGACCAGCCACCCTTTCATCACTGGACAGCACCTGCTGCAGCAGCAGCTGCTGCTGATATGTTGAAGAATCACAGTCAGCCAAGCAGCACTGCAAGCAAAACCCAGCTACTTGAAGTTGGCAATTGACCACATCATGGCACTGCACATGCTGCGGCCCAGCCAGGCCCAGCCACAACACTTGCAACCCTAAAACACGCCGATGAGGGCACGTCAATGCAGCTGCAGCTCCCTACCTGGACAATGAATATGCCAAAGGTCGTGAACGTTGGTATCTGGAGGTTTGCTGCTGCCATGCCCAACTGAGGGAAGCTGACCCCCAGCAGCAGCGCACTCAGCAGAGCAAGAGGCAGGAAGTGTGCTTGCAGTATTCCTGTCAAGCCCTCGACCAGCCTCCTGCTGAAACTTTGCGGGGGTTGCATTTGGTCTGAAGAGTCACCTCCTGCTGCTGCTGCTGCTGCCCCAGAAGATGACCTACAGACTGTCACATGAACCCTGCTGCTGTGGGTGCCGCAGCCCCAATTGCTGCTGCCTGACTGCGACACATGGCTGGTAGATTGATGGGGATGACAGTACACACGCGCGCCGGCACATGAGACATGGCAGCTGCTGAAGGGGCGTCTGCTGAGAAGTGTCCTTGTTGTAGGTGCAGGAGCAGCTGCTGCTGACCTCTGCAGTGAAACCATTGCAGACGTACAAAATGGGTGAGTGACCAACATATGTACAAAAATATCACCCTGACTCTCTGTCCAGCAGCGCTGAGGACAATTAGAGGCGCACACACACCCGCAAGGTCAGATCGCGTTTGACCGGTGCTTATGTCAGCGTCCGTAACAACCCCCATGTTCGTGCGCACAATCGATGCCAAGATGCATTTGCGTAATAGTCACGTGGAACTTGCATCAAGGCATCCACCTGCTTCTCCAGTGTCAAGTAGTACTCCGACAGCTGCAGGGACGTTGCACCCATGCTACTCCAGAACGTGCCATGCCACCCGGTTGGCAGACGATCAGGACAGATGGCATCTGTGGACACACATCCTTCGCGTGGCTCCGCAGCAAGGGCCTCACAGCACTGTGCAGGGCAGATCAGCAGTGCAGACAGCTGCAGCAGCTGCAGGAGACCGGCACATGTGCTGCATGCATTCAACCCAGCACAGCAGTCCATACCAGCGCCCTGGAGCCTCACCTTTGACCTAAGAGAGCGTGAGACAGACTGGACGGAGGAAAACAAGGTAGTTCTGCAATGGGAACCGTTGACCAGGTTGCAGAGGACAAACTGGGGTCTCTTTCCCCTCTCACCAGTGCACACTGATTGCTAGGAGGTGGATCACCTACATTTGTTCTTTATCCTCACAAAGGTTTTGTTTGTGAGAGACCTCGAGATGCTATCGAGCTGCAGTGACGTGACAAGATGTCCTTGCGGTGCATGTGGTGCTGTGAGAGTGCCAGCTGCTGATGTAGACCAGCCTGACTAACTTGCTTGTCTGCCTCAGCAGCCGGCACTCTCACAGCACCATACGCAGTGCAACGACAACTTGTCAAGCCACTGCCGCTTGCTATCACATTCATATCACCGCCGCAAGCCCCCGGCCCCCAGCATACAAGAGAAAGGGAGTGCAGCAGGCCCTTGTACATGCACTTGGTTGTATTGCTGCGTGTCGACATGGAAAGTACAAGCAGGGGACACCAAGAGATCATGTTGCCCCCCCCCCTCCCCTGTGCCCCCATTATGCTGGTGCTGCTGTCAGGCCCGGCTGGTTGCCCTGGTGGCAGCCCAGCAGCTGTCCATCCCTATGTCTGACATGGAGGCACGCCTGGAGGCACTCATGGTCATGCTGCCTGACCTAGGTGGGTGGCAGGTGGCGAGTGGGGGGTGTCCTGGGAATGCACGCAGCATGTGGTGCACGGTGGGTCCCTGAGCACATGCATTTACAGGACTGGGCCTAGACTGGACACAACTGGTGGGGTAAAGCGTTTTCATGTGTGCGGCGCCGTGTGCACGCAGCACACTGCCCCAAGCCTGTCTGCGGCAACCACAGCCGCCTGGGCCAGCACTCCACACCAGTTGAAATACGCCGGCTGAGTGCTGCATCGCTGCGTCATGTCTGCTTGCAGCTGGTGGTGTGCAGCGGCTGCAGCCGTCCCTGCTGGCGTCACTCACATCAGACCTGCAGGCCACCAGCAGCAGGCTGCTGGGACTCAAGCAGCTGCTGCCGACTGCTAATGTGAGCGCCATTGTGGCCAGCAGACCCACACTGCTGCTGCAGGACACAGCAGAGCTGCAGCAGTCGTTGCAGGCGCTGCAGGAGCTGCTGCAGGTCGACCACCCCCAGGAGCTGGACAGGTGGGTATGCCGCGTGATGCAGGCACCCAAACAGCTGCTGCATGACATGGCAGGGCTGCAGCAATGGCTGGACAAACAGTGGTCTTGTGAGTCGAAGCAGCTTGCAAGAATCACAGTGCATGCCAACACCTTACATGTTGCAGCTGTGGTTTGGACTGGTGCATGTTGTGCCCGAAGCGGATCCATGCCAGTTGTTTGTTAGCCTCCATATGACCAGTCACATGACCCACCTCTGCTGCCTCTACCCCTGCTGCTGTGGTTTTGTACAGGCTGATTGAGGCGCAGCCGCTGTTCCTGGTCCCTGAGTGTGTGGCGCAGGTTCTGGCTGAGATGCAGCGGCTGATGCCAGGCGTGAATGCTGTGTCGCTGCTGCTGGCAGAGCCTGACTGGCTGCTGAGGCTGCAGCGGGGGCAGCAGTGGCTGGGGCTGCACCCGGACAGCCAGCTGGGTGAGCAGGTGGACTGGGCACCACCCGTCAGCACTGACAACAGCAGCAGCAGCAGTGCTGGACGCAGGACCAGCAGCAGTCAGTCAGGAGAATCAGGTGGAGGGGAATGACGCAACAGCACAAAGGTTGGAGCTTGCTGCTGTCTTTATTTGGCCTGTTCTGTACATCACCAGGCAGATGCTTGGCCTGGTCCTTGTTGTATGTGACCTGTTGTCAGCATCCTTGGGCTATGAAGGCAGGGGCCATCAGGAGTCCTGATTGCAGGACAGCAATCAGCTGGAACTGGGGTGTGGTCCATTGTGACCAAATGCTGCTGGTTGACGCGTTTGCTGATCCCTATTTTCGGTCCGCTCTATCGAGCGATAAGGTCATGATGAAGACTCTGCCTGAGTCACGGTACTGCCGTTGACAACGGTCGAATGTTGCCGTTGTGCACGAAATTGTGCACGTGGACGTGCGCTTGTGACATGGAAAGACTGAATTTCATAGTATGACTCTGTATTGCGATCGACGTGTTTCGCAAGCCTGCTACTGCAGTATTGTACCTTCAGGGTCTGCATACGCTGTCAGCATGTTCAGGCTCTGCTTGATTGCACTTGAAGTCTGCTGAATGAGTTCTCGAGGCTTGTGTTGATCATTCGAACAGCAGGAGCAGCATCATGGAGCTGCAGGGGGCGTCAGTGGGGGACTATGCAGGAGCAGCAGCACCAGTGCGCAAGCCCAGCATGGCTGGCAGCATGTACGGCTCATCAGCAGCAGCAGGAGGTCGAAGAGTGGTCCCAGACTTTGAGTGAGTGCCCCAGTTCTTCTACGCAGCTCTACATGCTTTGATGTGCTGGGTTGCATGCAGCATTACACCTCGCATCTGCATCATGTGGTGTTGTTGTGTACCCGGCATCATCATGCTGCATATTCCTGCAGTGCAACCAGCTGACGTAGCAACAGATTTTGGACCTGTCAACAGTGATCATGGTTCATGTAAACACAGTGAACGCACCCAAACCAGAACATGGTCGCCAAGCACACCCCAGCACATTGGGTGTCTGCTCTGGAGCAGCAGCTGCTAGCACCCAGCAGCACCACGCTACAGTAGTGACTAAATCACCTGGCACCCTCCTGCTCATGCACTGAGTCCAGGCTTATGGCATTCCCTCCTTGATCACTCACTTGCGGCTCTCACTGGCTGTTGTGTGTGTGTGTCCTGCACATGTGCTGTGTTGTGCTGGGCCAGGTTCTCCCTGGGTGCTGTCAAGGTGAAGGTGCTCAAGGGCCTGGAGGAGGGGGTGCCTCCTGCCTTTGTGCGCTTCTTCAACAGCTCCCTGTTTGACAGGCTGCTGCATGGCCTGGTGCTGTACTTGGTGGCACTGCTGCAGCAGGAGCTGCTGCAGCACTGGACGGAGCGCACCAGGACAGCAGCACACGCAGGTGGGAGGGGCGTGTGGGGAGCGTGGCATGCTAGGCAGGCAGGCGACAGGCAGGCAGCATGGGGTGGGCTGATGCAGAGGTGTCACCCCAGCTTGAGTCGCTGCAGCACTGGCTGGCTGGGACACAGCAAGGCAGCAGCAGGACAGTGCTGGCATATCGTGCTGAAGTTGCTTCCTGCAGTTGAAACCAGCGCCTGTTGTCTACCTACCAGCGCATGCACACCTTCACCGCACACCTCGTGTGCGTAGTGTACACATCACTGCATCCACTCCTGTTGCGCCTGCTTCCGCTGCCCTGTCGCTGCTGCTGTCCTGTGCCACGCTGCAGACGGCTGCAACCCCGCCCTGCTGGCTGTGCATGTGCGTGAGGTGCAGGAGGAGGCAGCCAGCAGGAGGGCTGAGCTCAGCCAGCCATACAGCGAGCTCATCCTGAAGCACAGCAGCTACAAGAACCAGCAGGCAGACAAGTGAGTGGCAGCATGGCATGGCTTGCATGCTCCTGTGGCGTGTGTGGGAACCTCTCTGGTGTGTCATGATGAGCTATGCCCATTGACAGGGGTGGACTGCAGTAGGCTAGGCTGTGTGTGCCCATACCCTTGCTCCTAGGACCCCTGCAACAAGTTTTTCATCACCAGGTTGGTCTCAGATGGCCTAAAATCCTGCTGTGCTGTGCTGATTCACCACCCCCCCTTGCAGGCGTTTCTTTGAATCGTTGTACGCCTCGCTAGCGGCTGTGCTGCATGAGGCATTTGACAAGCTGGGCAGGAGGGAGCTGCTGGACAGCGAGCTGGGCAGGCTGTTCAGGTAAAGGGGGGGGGTGCTGCCTGGCAGTGCTCGCTGTTGCTGGCAGCGGCTGCTCACAAAGTGACGAGCAGGGTGCTGCCAACGTTGTGCATGAAAGCAGCAGCAGTTGCCTCCTGATTAGAGATGCCCGTTCAAGGGGACATGTGGTGTGAAACAGTCGAAGCATTCACATGAGGTGGGATGGTATGTGATGGGCAGCAGTTGACGCTCATCAGTTGCAGGTCAACTATGGCATATCGGGATGCTTGCTCAGCCCTGTGGGCTGATGGCTCATGCACTGCCCCTGCTGCTGCCATGCCTGCACCTGCGCAGAGGCAAGCACTTCAACGTTGGTGCGCGTGTGCATGGCCCTCAGCGCAGTGTGGACAGCATGACTGTCATGCAGCTGTGGGAGGTGAAGCATGAGACAGCCAACAGGGCGCTGCATGCACAGCTCATCAACAGCCTGTTTGAGAAGGCGCCAGCACTCAGTGTACAGGTGAGTGCCGGGTGTGTGCAACGGGGGTGACGCACACGGACACGTTGGCATGTTTGATGGCACACAGTATTCCACACAGTGACGCGCTGCAGGTTCATAGAACCTGCCCCTGCAGCCCACTGCATCTTTGCAGACCACTCGCCGGCTGACAGCTTGTGCTTTCTTGGCCTGGTCCTCAACAGGCAGTTCTTTGGTGCAGCTGCAGCCAAGACGCAATATCCAGAAGACATGGTTGTCAGTGAGGCGGTGCTGTGCTGCCCTTCACCCTGCCTGCAGGTTGCTGCTGTGAGCAACACCCCGCTGGTGTCTCAGGCGGTGAGGTCCCCCATGGTTGCCAGCAGCCTGCTGGCAGACCCTGCTGAGCGGGACACACTGCTGGCACTGCCCTACAGCAGGACAGCCAAGGACAAGGGAGGGGCCAGCAGCAAAGGCAGCGGCAGGCAGCAAGGTGGGTGGCTGGGGCCAGCCCCTGTGATGGGGCACCTGATGCGGTGCCTGGCTGTGCTGGGGGCAGCGGGGGCATGTTGGCAGACAGCAATGTATGGCCAGCAGCAGACTTGTGTACCGGCAGGTGTCCCATCTGTCAGTCGGTTGACAGGAAGAGTTGTGTGCTGACCAAATCTGGGTCGGTCTGGATTGAATTATTGAATGCAGCTGACCCATGCACCGGGCTGCGCCGGGCCGTGTTACTGCAAGCCTCACACACAATGCGTACTTGTGCTGCTGGGTGTGTTGTGGGTTGCAGGTGGGCGACCAGAAGATGGCGGCGTGCTGCCTGGCAGCAGCCCGTTCCCAGCAGCAGCAGCAGCAGCAGCAGCAGCAGCAGCTGGCAGCAGCGGTCATGTGTCGCTGAGCAGCAGCAGCATCTCAGTGGCAGGCCCGGGCTCTGCAGCCAGCAGCCCAGGCCCCCGCGCCTCAACCATAGGGCGGCCCTTCCAGGGGGTAGTGGCCTCACTGCCTGAGGCTGGTGGCCTGCCATATGATGAGAAGTACGCCTACCTGTGCCTGCTGCGCCGCTCTGTGCTGTATGGGCCCACGCTGGGCCTGCCCACTGGTGCCCCCGCTGCTGGAGGTGGCAGGGCCAACATGATGAGCTTCACGGGGGCAGGCCCAGGCAGCCTCAGCCACAGCGACTCCATGGTGATGTGAGCAGCAGGCATCACAGCAGGCGCCACAGATGCGTGCCTCCTGGCGCTGATGTTGTGCATGGCAGCAGGGTCAGCTGGTTCCAGCCACACAAGACCAATAGTTTTAGGGTTTTAGGGCCTGAGTGCTGGGGTTCGTGCCGACAGTGACAAGCCAGAAACCACCTAGCAGTGGTGTGCTAACCTTCATGCCGGCTGGCTGTACTGTATGTTTGTGATGTGTGTGCATATCAGGCCCGGTGGATGTGTGCAGCGTGCACTGTAGCCTTGCAACAAGATGTCCCAGCTGTCTGGATCAGATTTGCGGCTGTGTTTGGCTGTATCTGAACACCTGTGTAATGTTGACATAATCAGTGTTTGGTGGCTGACTGTTCAAAGTCGCACGTGACGGCACCAGCCTCCGCTCCTCAAGTAAACAAAACCCAATGACTAGGCTGTTGGCAAGCAACCAGCACAGGTTTTGTACGGGTGCACCCTATGTCACAGCCAATACCAGGGGAGGAGGTCAGCAACAGCAGGGTGCTGCGTCAGGCCTACAGATGCAGTGCAGGCCAGCATCAGGTTGCTGGCCGCAGTGATGTTTGGGGCTTGCGGGAGGATATACCCTATCCAGTTTCAGGGGCCAGTGCAATTGTGAGGGACCTCACTTTGCAGTGAGCAATTGCGTCAGCATGCGTACAGAGCTGAGCATACTGCCAGCATATGATATGCTGCAGCAGCAGCACCAGCTATGCATGTCTTTGGCACCCCTCGGCACACACTGTGGCGTGGCATGCAGTAGGCTTGAGCTCACTCTACAGCAAGTGAAAGCCCGTAGTGCCCACAGCACAGGAAACTCCGAAGCAACAAGTAGGGTACTTTGGCAACTCTCCAAAGCAGGTGGGTTGTGGGAGGATGTGCCCCGCAACCCCATAGCCGCTCCAGTACTAGTATCATGATAGCAGCCTGCTGCAGATTGGCAGTCAATAGTACCAGTACACCAATAAGGCCGCAAGCCGCCCTACAATCAACAGACAACAGAGCAGGCACAAAAGACTCCATGCTTGTGGTGCCAGATATATGCAATGAGGCTCAGCATGGGGTGTTGCTGTGCAGCAACCTGACAAGGAATGCGACAATACATGAGCCATCAAGCAGTACAATGCAGCCTGTGCATAGCGGTCTCACCACAAGTCTATTGAAACTAGGACTGACTGGCAGCTTCAATCGCGAGTGGTCTACTGCACATAAACTGTGCTGACTCAGCTAGTAGCGTTGTGACCCTAGCTGCCAAACAACTTCACACCACAGTATTGCTGGACACCACTGCCTAGTCTCATTTCTCCGTGAGCTCCCTGACTCCTACCCAGCCCTCAGGCGCCACGTAGTCGTGGCTGGCCATGAATGCCAGCAGTGTCCTGGTGGGTGAGTCCTCAAAGGCTGAGCCGTCAGGGGCCCGGCGGTTCATCAGCAGCTCCTCGAAGGCGTCACGCGCACGTGGCCAGGCACCAGCGATGTAGTCCTGCAACCAACAGTGAGGCACTCGAAGGGGTTAGAGGATGGGCTAGCCAAGTGCTGGGCACAGCCATGGCGAATGCGCAAATGCGTACAGATTATATCTGCCGCAGATGGTGTGGGTCGCCCTAAGTAACAATCGGCAACAAAGCAGTGGCAGGACCACAGACAATGCGAGTGCAGCCCCGTCTGTGTGTGACTGATTGGTAAGAAGCCTGTTGCTCCCGTTTACCCCTCACCTCGAATGCTTCATCAAAGGCCTCCTTGAAGTCCCATGTGATGGCCCAGCTGGCTGCCACCACAGGGTTGTCCGTCCAGTCATCATCATACTCCAGAGACAGCAGCAGCTGCCAGGCACACACAGACACACGGGCAGGCACACAGCACGCAACAGTGTCACTGATACTTGGTTTGTGAAGCACTCATTCTATAGTGCAACGGTTGCGCTGCCTCTTTGAGTAGCCGTCATAATCAAGACACTATACCCGAGCTTACACCAGCAGCCAGCAAGTGATGGTCAGCTTTGTGCCACAGAAGACTGCAACTTGAATTCAGGACAGTGCCTGTGACACAGTGCATGTGTGTGCCTAACATCACACAATGTGTGATGCGCTAGAGAGCTGCCAGACTCTTACAAGTTGTTGAGCTCGACCCTCGGCTCACCTCTGCTGGGTCCACTCCCGCCTGCCCCTGCTCCTCATGGCCCCTGCTGGTATGACCTGCTGACACCACCACACTGCTGCGAGCAGCACTGGCAGCACCCGGCATCACAGCGAGGCTGTGCCGCACACACCCGACTGCATTCATGCTGCTGCTGTTGCTGCTGCTGGCACCGGCATCCTGCTGGAGCAACGACACAGTGTCCCCAGCTGCTGCTGGTGACAGGAGGCTACGTGCTGAGCTAGTGTGGCTGTTGGCACAGGCGCCACCAGGGCAGCTGTGGGTGTCTGAGAGCACACCATGCTCACTGAGTGCTGCCAACTGCGCCTCTGCTGCTGCCAGGTCCAGGTCATAGCAGAACAGGCCAAGCGGCTGGCAGCTGCCCTTCACTGTCACACAGTCAATCTGACGCACCTGTGTGGCGGCAGCAGGCGTGCATGCAGGCAGCACGCACAACAAACCCCTGTCACGAACTCCTTTCAGGCTGGGGCCAGGCTGTGACACATAGAATGCCCAAGGCAACAAACCCTGGGGCAGTTGACCTGGCAGCTGCCTGTCTCGGAGGTGCATCTGGGCTACTCTTGCTGATGCAGCCTGAGTGGCGAACGGCCACTATGACTCATCAGGAACTGATGGAGCCTCCTGAGGTGCACTGTGAGCGTTGTGCGTACCTTTGCTCGCACGCCGGGTGACAGGCAGTCCACGAAGTCCCTGCTGAGCAGCATGGGCACGCTGTACTGCTTGGTGGCAGCCTCCAGCCGGCTGGCCAGGTTCACATTGGGGGACAGGTAGCTGGCATCAATCTTATACTCACTGCCTGCAGCATACAACACAGCACAGGTGGCAGCACACCCACAGGACACCGTGTGTATGTCATTACGTGAGACCAAGCATGTAGTAGTATGTATAAGCACAAGCTGCAGCACTCCCAGCTGGTCCCCAGCTTGGACAGCCAGCAGTGTTGCATACTGCCCTGACCCTCAACCCCAAACTCCTATGACCGACCCAGCTCCCCACCATTGTTGTCTGTGCACGTCCCCCCCACCCACCCACCCCCCCCCACACACACACTCACACACCAACCAGCTCACCTATGGCGCCCTCAATGGCCCAGCCCAC
>QAXK01002843.1:0-29494 GCA_004335735.1 Chlorella sp. KRBP | reverse complement strand
CTACCTAGTCTCTGATTTGGTGCTGCTGGTGGTGTGTGAGATGAAGGGTGGTGGGCATGTCCTCGGGCCAATGCCTCATCAAACAAGGAACCATGCCTATTAAGCGCTGTCAGCAGTTTCACAGCTCGTTTGCACGTAAACCACTAAGAAGCATGAACTGGATCATTTCAATTTGTTAGCAAACGAGAACCACGTACATATGGTAAGCCCAATGTCATGTGGCAGGGTTCTGCGACTTGTCAACCTCGACAGCAGAAGGACAGCCGGACTGAGCCATTGGTTGTCGTAATATAACTTGATAAGTGTTGTTGCATCGTTTTTCAGTTTATTTTCCGCGCATCACCCCAGGGCTGGATTGCTACAGCTGGGTTTGTGAGCGAGTTGGCCTCTGCTGAGGAGGACGCATGCTCTAGGTAAGTCGAGAGCTTCATTATTGCCTTGAAGGTCGCCTTTGCTGAGCTGCTTGCTCAGGACGGACTTCTTTGACGATCAGCGCCAGTGCAGAAGTCTGGGAAAAAGCCCATTTGCATGCGTAGGGCATGTTTGACAAGCCAGCTTCAAGGAATTGTGGTACTACGTAGTTGCCTTGAGCCCGCGTTGAGGCGGTCAAAGATGCTGGTGGACCACGATCCCTGGCGCAGCATGCTTGCGAAGCTGGTGGAACATAAGACTTTGTTTTATCAGTCCACATGCCGCGCTGCCCACCTGTGATGGATGTTGAACAAACTTGCATATCCTCACCTGCCATGGTGGTGCCTGTTCATGCTCATCATGCAGGTGCCGCACAGCCATTAAAGCGCTGTTGACGTTGTGGTTCAGATACAAGCAGTTGCAGACTCATCACAGGCTTGCATGGCCAGACTGTGACAGACTCAAGCCCAAGCAGCAGCAGTGGCACAATCACCAGCACTGACCCCAGTCCTAGCCCAGCCCTCGCAGCTGTCTGAGCAGCAGCACAGACCCCTTGGAAGCCTTTCTTAGGGGTTTTCACAGTGTCCAAGGTCTTGACTGCACGGCACACACCTTGGGGTGGGCCACGGCATGAGCCTGTTCAGCACTGCACCACAACTATGGGACCAGCCAGCAGCAGCAGCAGCTGCAGCCTTGGAGCAGTCCTCAGCAGCAGTAGATGGCACTCGTGGGTTGGGTAGACTCGGCAGCAGCTACCTTGACACGGACTACATCTTGGATGGGTGCCCGTCCCGCGACACATTCCTGCTGCCAGATGATGCTGACGACCCGCTGATGCCAGGCCAGCAGCACAACCTCAGCACACCAGGCACGCAGCAGCTTTTCCCGCCGTTTCCATACTCCCAGACCTCTCCTGCAGGTCAGGCGCCATGCAGGACCCCAGCACAGCTTATGCGCAAGACTGCAGGAGGGCACGTGCTGGGCGGCAACCCTGTGCTGACGTCAGTCCTGCAGGACGGCACCACACCACACAGCAGCGCTGCATGGGACAAGCCCAGCACAGGGAGCATCGCAGGCTTCAGCACCAGCATGGGTCTGGTCGGCAGCAGCGGCATGACTGCAGGACACAGCCCGCTGGTGTCAGCGCACACAGCAGCAGCGCTCATGGCAGTTGATGATGACCTGCAGCAGGCCAGCCTGGCCGACATGCTGGGACTCGACAGCGGCGCCCTGCTGCCACTGGAGGGATCAATTGGCAATGGGCTGTCCGGCACTGAGGGCTCCTGCAGCGACATGCTGTGGGGCCCTGCAAGCGTGCAGGCCCCAATGCTCTCGGAGGGCCCTGCAGCCACTGGCCCCGGCACAAGTGGAGTTGGAGCAGGATGCGTCCCAGGCAGCTTGGAGAACACACAGCAGCAGCAGCGGCTGCACTCACCCCAGCAGCAGATGCTGCAGCCGCCAGCCCAGAGGCAGGCAAAGCCGCTCGCTGATGCCTCAGCAACACTGGGTGCCGCTCGGGCACTTGTGGGCGCAGTGTATCAGTCGCCACCCCGTTCAGGCCGGCAGCAGCAGGGGGCAGCTGGGGGTGCCCACCACCAGCACCTCAGGGCCAGCCCCCACAAAGGACGGGCCGGGCAGCAGCAGCAGCAGCTCTGGACAGGTGCAAGGTCCAGCACCTGGCTGCAGCAGCAAGCTGGCGCACAACTTCCACAGCACAGCAGCAACGGCAGCAGCGGTCGTGCTATGGCTAGTGTCCAGAACCTCCACCCGGTAGACCCCCGGGGCCACCTCAGGCAACTCCCTGCAGGCACGCACTCCACACAGCAGCAGCAACAGCAGCAGTTCTTGATGCCGCACGAGCAGCAGCACATGCATGCACAGGCGTCAGGCCGCATGGCTGCGCAGCACCACGTGCATGTACAACAACAAGGGCCATCAGATGCTGCTGCTGCTGCTGAGTTGCACACCTGGGGCAGCAATGCAAGCACTGTGACTGTTGCAGTGGACGCTGCTGCATCGCCAGCAGATCAGGATGCTGCTGCCGCTGCTGCTGGTGGCCAATGGACAGCCTCACCTGTCAACACAGCAGGAGCAGCAGGCAGGCACGGCGTGGCAGCACTCCACTTCCCGCACATGAGTCGTGCGGGTAGTGTCGGCAGCGACAAAGCCACACACAGCAGCTCCTGGCCGGGGGGGCTGTCTGTGCAGGCCTGCGGCCCCGTGGCAGCAGCAGTAAATGATGGAGGTGCCTCTGCAGCTATACCCAAGCAGCATCCAGAGCAGCAGCAGCAGCAGAGCAGTGCCGCCCTGCTGCAGGAGCTGCTGGCATTGCAGCAGCAAGACAGAGGCAGTGCAGCGGCCAGCCCGGGCGGCGACGCCGGCTCTACAAGAGCAGCATCGGCGGCGGCAGGAGGGGTGGCGATGTTCCCAGCAGCAGGGGGTGCAGCAGCAACAGCGGCCAACAGTAATGTTGAGCCAGCAGCACCAGCAGGGGCCCTGGCATCTGCAGCACTGTCTGAAGTGCCTCCAGGCAACCCCAACTCTGGTGCTGCCGCTGCTGCCGTCACTGGCACAGCTGCTGCAGCTGCTGCGCCCACAGCAGGCGTGGTGCCTGCTGCTGCTGGTGCTGTTGGCGCACCTGCAGGGTCCGCCACCTGCGGCGCAGCAGGAGCAGTGTCCTTGAATAGTGTGAACTCCGGCAGTGTGGGGGACAGCAGCCATGACAGCAGCCAGACGCACCAGCAAGACGCAGGCAGTGCGGAGCCACTTGCGGATGCAGCAGCAGCAGCAGCAGGAGGTGCTGCTGGTGTTGATGCAGGAGGCGCGCCTCAGCCCCGTGTGTTCCACCACAAGGGAGGCGGACCATGCGACCACTGTGGTGTGATGGGTGAGTGCCCTGTGCATTGGGAGCTGCTCCTGTATCCTTTTAGCCATGTCTTGCCTTGCATGCTGATTGAACCACTGGTGGCTCTATGCTGCAAGTGAACAAATGCTCAACCCGTTGCTGGAACGCATGCATCTGTCATGCAAGGCATGTGCTCCACTCTTGAGCCTGTTGAACCCTGCAACGGGCCTTGTCTGCAGTCCTGACTTTTGCCTGCCGCCCTGTGTTGTACTGCCTCCCCTGGGTGTTGTACTGCCTGCAGAGTCCCCTCAGTGGCGCCGCGGGCCCCCAGCCAAGCCCATCCTGTGCAATGCTTGTGGCACGCGCTACAGACGCACTCACCACCTCGGCCCACCCATCCCCTCCACAGGCCGTGTGGGGGGCCCCCGCCCCCCATCGGCTGGCAGCAATGGCGGCGGCGGCAGTGGCGGCGGCGGAGGCAGCACGACGGGCCGCAAGAGGGTGGCAGCAGCAGAGGCCCTGGGTCCAGCCCCTCTGCCTGTCAACTTGGAGGGGGGCGTGCACACAGGGACTCGCCTCGCACGCAACCCCCACATCAGGCCCTCACTCAAGCACTACAGGTCTGAGGACTACGAGATGTGAGGCTGCGATACAGGGTACAGCAGCGGTACCGTACCCTGGCAGGGCCTTACATGCGAAGCCGGTTGTTCCTCGGCAGGCTGCATGCAAAAGCCGTGTGTCACCAGCCCCGTTCACTGTGGACACCCAACCCCAATCCCTCCTGCCTTGCAGCGCTGTCTTGGCTTTGGCCCTGGCATTGGATGGTCATTTGATTAGGCACTACAAGCAGCGGCGTGTCTTTGTATTGGTACCACTGCGAGTCGCCTCGGCATGCAGCAAGCGTACGCTGGAACGCAGGTTGTGTTAGAGCATGGCCAGTATTTGCAGAACAAGCACTCCCGCTGCATCATGCACTTTGTTTGTGTTGAGGTGTATCCTGTCCTGTAGTGGTGATGCAGTGTTGTGAATGCTGCCAATACCTGAGGTAGCTTTAGCAGCTGGTGGTCAGGCTGATAGGTTTGCACAAACAAGGCTGTGCAGCACAACATCATGCTGTGTGCATTCTGTGTTCAACAGTGTTGTCCCAGGTGACGTGGGCGCACCTCGGTTGTTGTCGTCGTTTTCCTGTGCAGCATGGGCCCTGTTTGTATGTATGTTCCGTTGTGGGATGCTTGCACAGTCAAGGCAGCTCAGGCATGATGTGTTTGACCTAATGGTCTTGGGGTGTGCAGGAACATCTTTGCCACCTTTGCAGCTGTGCCATGCAGGAGTCTGCTGTGAGGGCAGGCCACTGTGATTCTCCTGTGTTTGTTGAGAGGGTGTCATGGAGGTAGCTTGAGGCTTGCCAAGACCCCATTTGCAAACAGTGCTGGAGTCTCTCTTTCTCACATGATGGCATCGGGTTTGTCACATGGTGGTATCGGGGTGTCACAGAATCACCTGCACTGGTGTCATCAGTGGAGGTGAGAATGTGCAACAGCCACCCCCCCCTTAGTGTTGTTGCCCAGAGGCGCGCAAGCACTGCAAAGGTGCTGGGCGGGTCTGGTGTTGTCGTACCTCCGAGTCGTAGTTTGGTTGAGTCACTGGTTTAGTCATTGCTTTAGTCATTGTGGCTAAGGGCAAACCCAGTGCGCCTCTGCAACCCCCAGTAGTCCTGCCAGGACGGGCAGCAGTGCTTGCCGCATGTGCTGTGCTGCACTGGCTTGGTTGTTTGCTTGTTGTGGCATGACCATCATCCCCTGCCTGCCCTTGCAAGAGGTGCAAGACAACCAGTGTGAATCCTGTTTCACTTACAGCATCACACTGTGCTGCATGAGCCCTGCGTATTGGCTCTTCAAGTTGAGACAGGCAACTCCACATGTAGCCTGCAATCTCAGTTGCTTCAGCATCTGCCATGCACTCTGACTTGGGCGCAAGTGTTGCCATGCCATGCTGCGGCGGCTGTCTTTGACTGATCCTGCATCTCTCCACTTGACAACCGTCTGAGGACCCTTCCCTCTTGCTTGACTGGGTGATGCCAACAGCACTGCAAGCATGAAAAAAGCCTCTCTAGTTTTCAAACTGGTTGGAGCTGACAACAGCAGATGTGTCAACACAGGCCAGTGCCAGATGTGTGTGCTCTGCTGCAAGTGCCATGCGCATACAGTGTGATGTTGCCCTCGTCCCGACTCAGCAGCTGTGCTGTGGCTAAGGTGTTACAAATGTATCAGCATTGCACAGCACACAGCAAACATGCCTTGAGCAGCACACTTGGCATGCAGTCGCAGTGCATGCACAGCACATGCGTTGTACGAAGAACACATCATGCTTTCTATAACACAGCCGCACCATGACTCGCAACCTGCGGCCATGGCACAACACACATACAGCATAACCACTTAGGACTCCATGCATTCAAATGTCTTGCCCGCTGACATGGCATGTGAATACTGTGGCTGGCCTGCTGCGTCAGGCATTCTAGAGTACTGCTGCAAGAAGGCAAAGAGTAATTTGATCCATGCAGTTCTCACCACCCGGTCAGAGGCACTCCCAACACAACACTGGTACGCATGCATGACTCCCAGCCAGCGACGCAGCATGCGGACCCTGTGTTTGGCGTGGCGTCAAGGTTGGTTCAAGATTGCAAGGCACAACCCACAATGATCAGTTTGGGGAAGCGCACAAAATGCCATGCCTCGCTTTTGGCACTGTCCAACTGAACCACAAGGCACTGCCGCAGAAACTCTGCCCGGAAGCCGCCTCATTGCCATGCAACACATCCGGGCTGCTTGCGCACAGCGCATGCATGCACACTGGATCGAAACGTGCGGGTGCAGTTCACTACTAGTACACCTTGTGGGCCTTGTGAGCCTGGGCATGGACACACAAAGGCAGGGGGGCGGGTGGGCGATCATCTGCTGTGGCAGGTTGACCTTTGACCCTCCTGTTCCACGCCTACTGTGCCTTGCTCAGCCCCTCCGCCGTTGCCTCCAAGCCACAAACACACATTGGACGGACTGGTGCACAAGCAATCCATGCAACTGAGACCAGGGCAGCAACATGCATGCACTGCCCTTACTTGCCTATAAGGAACACACCAACACTTGTGACAGAGGCGTAAGCAGAGTGCTGCAGCCTGCTCAAGAGACAATAGGCCAGGACCGGTCATGCTGCGCGTCGGGCCTGGCCTTCGATCGTCGTCAACGGCCGCACACCCTCACACCAATCGCACAGCAATACTGGCAGCTGCTGCGGCCCCCTATAATGAGATCAGGACCACTCTTGCAGTACACGTGTCAGCCAGCCAGCCTAGAAGGAAAAAGAAGACACCGCAAACCGTGTGGGATACATCACTGCAGGTCCCCAACCAACAGAGATCAGGCCAAGCCCAATCACACAGAAGATGGGCTTGAACTAGTTCACAACAGCCGTCCGCTGCTCAGCAAAGCTAGCACGTGCGGCAGGGATTGCTGCAAGTGCCACCACCCATGCAGGATGTGCCCCGGTCGACCCCAAACATGCAGTACTGCGTGTGGTGCTAACCACAACCACTAGAACAGCAATCGCCCCAACCACGCATACCCCGTCAACACTGCTGGGGACCCTGTTGCAGGTGCAACGCGTCACTGCTGCTGGCTGCTCAGGCGAGGCAAGGCCAGGCCAGAAGCACAGCCTTGTGATACAGATATTCATAATACATACTCGGCCACATTCTCTGGCCCAGCACACCTACGAGCCGTACAGGCTCCTTGTCCGGTGTTCAGGTCCTCCCTGAGCCATGCAACGGTGGCAGTACTACTGCTGGTAGCAGTGTAGCTGCGCGCAAGGGTCTCACTCCTTCTAGCATGGTCAATGAACGCCTAGGTATTCCTGATCTCAAAGTGCCAACCACTCTCCCCCAAAGTGGCACCATAGCATGTTGACGCCAACAGCGTCTCAGTTCATACCCCCGCAGCTGAGTTGCCGTCAGACTACTCAAACGGCCAGCACAGCAACGTCAGTCACTCGCCACATGCCAACACACAGTACAGACATGCTGCCAACCATCAGCAGTCCTCCTAGACAAATCTGAGATCTTGTGTACCAAACGAAACAGATCTCGTGTACCAAACAAAGAACCACCCTTTGCTGCAGTCCCAGTAGCCGTGTTTCACACTCCGGCAGGAACGGCAACACATGTGCATGTGCGTCCGCCGGAAGGCTTTCTTCTCTCATATGGCTGCAACATGCCTTGCCAAGCATGCTGCTACCCCCCAAAGCACCCGCTGAGGGCATGTATTCTGGGACCCACGCTGCCACCACCACCACTGCTGTAGTGATCTTTCAGTGACCTTCCAGTGACCTTCCCATGAGCACATTGCCCTGCTAGTAGCCTGCAACAAAAAGCACACGGCCACTGCCACAACGACCACCAACCGACCTTCCAGTGGCCTTCCAGGATGCTGCAGATGCAGCTCGGCCTGCAGCACTGACAAAGCACAGCTGTACCCATACACCGCTGGCTGTTTCGGGCAGCAACATTTGTGCCCATGTACCACACCTCATTGCAACACCAGCCCTCCCCATCCTGCCTCCCTAAACCACTTGCAACCCAAAAGTCATCATGCCTTGCTCCCAAATGCCCCCCCGCACCCAGAGTTACTGACCATCCTCCTCCAATCCTGCCTCCCCAAATGAAGTCAGCCCTGGCCACAGTCACCTGGTCTTGGGTGCATGCAAAAAAATGGGTATGACATGCAGCACTGCTACACACCAGGGATCACAGCGTGGCACCAAGCAGTTCTCTGCAGCTGCTGACCAGCACACAAAGCAGCTGCATGCAACACACGTCGCAGGGTGTGCGGAGTGCACATCGGTGCTTGCAGCACCACATCGCAGCACACAACAGCACGTGTGTGTCTCCTCACACGTCCCATGCTGCCACCACGCACCAGGCAGTATCTGTGTGTTGTCACAATTGTGGATCACAGAATGTAGGATCAAAGTGGCGGGGCTGTGTGTAAGAATGTGCGATTGGTGCACCATGGGGTGGTTTCTGAGCCTTCTTGGGTGGAAGCAGGGATTGGTGGGGTCACAGCACACGGCAAAAGAACGACCATCAGACACGGATGCTGGAACCAGGCGACTGACACACACGTGTCCCCACGATCCACGTCAATCAGCACGGTCATGTGTCGAGAGACTGAGTCCATCGCTCCACCCTGATGCTTGCGAACGAGAGCACAGGTTGGAACAGGAGGCAAGGCACTCCACAGCCTTCTCAGCCCCCATACATACACAAATGGTGTAACACAATCAACACCTTGGTGTGTTGCAACCCTGTCACCTCTTACAACCTTGACACTGACGTCAACCGCCAACTTGGAAGCTCAGGGCATTGCCCAGCAGTGTAAGATGCACCGCATGCAGCTGCGCCCAAAGCTGGAGCGCGCTGCCCATGAGCTGGTATGGCAGGAAGTGCAATGTCAAGAGCTGCCCACCTGCGACGGGCATTCAATGCAAGGTGGTGTGCAGCAGCACTCTTGCAATAGCGCTGCACGGGTGTGCCGCACCTGCGCACCAACCAAAGACCATAAGCAGCCGCACATACACTGCCCAGGGCCCCTTGCCCCCCAGCCCTTCCATCCCTGACACGCCGGCCCGCCCAGGTTCAACGCCCACAACAGCTCAAACACACCCTATAAAAAGAAAGGGTGTGGGGCCCTCACTGTCACCCTGTGTACTTCCACACACAGGAGTTCTGATCACGCGCAGCCCCACCTCCCACAGGTTTCACGTGATAGACGCTCACGCGCCAGCACTAACCAGCCAACGCGCCAGCACTAACCAGCCAACGCACCAATCTGCCAGTGCCACCCTGACATTGGAAAGCAGTCTGCCTGTCCTTGTCACAAGCGCGAGACAAGAGATAGCACATCAAAGCAAGACGCAGCACACCATAAAACGCAGCACGTATCATAACATATCATATCATAGCACTGTGCTGTGACAGCATACCACAGCACAGCATTCCACAGGACAGTATACCATAGCATACGATAACAGCGCACAGCACACCGCAGCACAGCACAGTCCAAAAGCAGATTGTTCAGCAAGGGGCTTTACATATGGGTTGGGAAAGCAAGACAACACAGTGTGCACAAAGCTGTCGTGAAGCAACGCGACAATAGGGTTGCAGCAACACTCTCTGACCTGCTGCAACCCTTAGTCACCTGGGGCCACACACAGCTAGCCCTCCAGTTGGCCATGTGTCCAGTGACACCATTGCTGCAGTGCATCGACAGCCACCACAACCACAAGGTGGCAGCTGTGTCGCATGTGTTGTTGAGACTAGTCAGATGCTTGCTGCCGCTGGCTGCCCCTTGCATCGCCCGTCCCCTGCCCCACAGTGGCGGCAACTGCGGCCAGCACTCCCATCTGCACAACTTGTATAAGAAAAGAGTGCTGGGGCTGTGCGTCTGACTGTCCATGCACAAACTGTGTGTTGTGACACACAGTTTGTGCATTGTGAGGAACAGGAGGCAGGGCTGTGGCATGCATTCAGGCACCTCGCCAGCACAACACACGCACCCTGGCGGCTTGTGCTTGCGTGTGGGTGTGGGTCGGTCGAAACACCTTGCCACCACAGGCTGCATGACCGTGCCAGCATAGCATAATCCACATGTCTTGCCAGTGCAGAGTTGTCGCACCACGCCCGTCATTCCAGCACAGCACACACCACACCTTGCCTGCAACGTGCCCCTGCAGTCACCTCTCTCCTGCCTGGCAGTTCACTCTTGAGCAAGCCCCTGCCCAATTGTGAGCGCCTGCCCCCTGCCATCCAAAGCACTCAACAACACACCTGGCCAGTGCGGCACAGCTGGCTAGCACACACGGCATAGCCTGCTGCCGCAGCACAGACAAAGGAGCGTAGTGGGGCAATGCGTTCAGCACCTGCCCCCCGACCCCCAAAGCACTGAATGCAGATCTGGTCCCAAGCCTGGCCAGCTTTGTGAAGACATCAGGGCCTGCAATTACTGCAGCCAGCGTGCTCATCATGTGTACAATGCCAAACCACATTGCCGCCCCCCCCCTTCTTGTGCAATGCAAGCCGCCACCTATCATACACAGGACACCACCCTTACAAAGCACACACAGCTGTGAATGGGATGCACACGGCTGACGTTGCAGTGCAGACGGCTGTCTGCATTGCAAGATAGAAGGCTGACAGCGATACAGCTGACCGCTGTTCGCAACATGCAGACGACCGTCCCATCAATGAATGCACACAGTCAGATGGCATAAGATGCGTGCCGCTGGGTGTGTGTGACCCGCACCCTGCTGTTTGCTGCACACACCGCTGTTTATTACCCGCACTGTTGTCAGTGGGATGCACACATCGCTGTTTTGTAACTGCGTGCGACAGCCAACCAAATGCAGTGCAGGCATGCCATTACTTGGGCTCTTTGGTTTGTGACGGACAGCCTCAGCGTTCGCCCTGTGAATGGTATCAACAAAGAAACACCCACAGCAACAGCAGCAACACCCCCCACAACACCTCCAGCAGCTCCAATGCACCCCAAGCAGCAAGCCATGCAGCCAGTGCTGGCGAATTGGGCACCAAGACGCATTTCCTGCTCGCGGCACATGCAATCAGCCACTGCCCACCAGCAAACACATCAGCCTCAAGGCGACACCAGCTGCTTGGCGAACCACTTATGAGCGGCGCATCGACATCAATGCACGTGCACCACGTGCGGATGGAAGCTGCTCCTGAAGTGCTCAAGAGCATCACTCCAACTTGCTTTTGCCATCCGCGCCCAGGGCTGCTGCAGCAGCCCCTGCTGCTTCTGCTGCTGCCGCCGCCGGCACTGTACTGCCTGTACGCTGCTTTTTGAGCAGCAGGCTGTACTGCACCAACGCCAGTACAAAGCCGGAGCACATCATGCTCAGGGGTGCGAGCATTGCTTGGAACATCATCTTGAGGTGAACAGCAGCGAGCACAAGGTGCTGCACCGGCGACTGGCCCTTCACCAGCCCAGCTGCAACCTCCAGAAGGATGTACATGAGCACCAGCTTCGCCATCAGCTCCCCTGGAAGCAGCAGAACACGTGGCGGGAAACGTGGCGTTTCAGGGGAAACGTTCCAGGTGTGGCAAAGGCAGGGGTGTGGCAGCGGCAGCGATCGAGGCCACAGCAGCATGGTGCCAGCTGCGGTGCTGCGACTGCTGACGGTCTGGCATCGATGCACGACAACAAAACGCGCCAGGGAAACGGTCTCTTGCAGCAGCTGTCACGCAGGCAAGGCGAGCCGGCAAGAGTCGAGTGTGGGGCGTGTCCGCTGTGCTGCTGAGAGCATCTGATCTGATTTCTGCCTTGTTCCCAGAGTGCAATGCACCTGCAGAGGGTCTGCTGTGCGTTTCAAACAGTGGAAGACGATAAGTTATGCAGATGTGGCCCCATTGCACAACATACCTGTCTCTTTGATGGCTGGCAAGGGGGACTGCACACTGTTCATAAGCAAGTCCTCCAAGTCTGCATCAGCAGCAGTTGCAGCTCGCTCTGCAGGCCGACACTCGTCGCAATGTGTTTTGATGGATCTTGCTGCTTTACAGTCCACAGGTTCGAAGTCAAATGCTGGTTGGTGCTGCTGCACTGGTGACTTGTCTCCATTGTCCACAACAGCACTGCAGGCTGTAAAGCCCTGCTGCTTGCAGCTCACGCCTTCGTCCATGGTCCGACAACAAGCACAATAGCAAGTTTCCCTTTGCCGTATCAGAACTCGAGGCTGCCTGAACCAGAACTGTCACGGTGCTGCCAAAATTAGTACCGTACGCGCTCGCAGTATGGCCCTGATAAAAGCTGGAAATGTGCAGTAGGCAACTTCAGTAGAATCAGAGCAGCGGTGAGCAAGGCCTCTGCACCAATGTGGCTGATGGTTACGAGGTTTTGCTGGCTTGCTTGGCCAACTCCCTGGCAAGCTAATTGCCTGTTTGGTGCCCCAGTAACTACAGGTGCTGTACCTCAAGCAGTCATGATGCCTTGCGTACCGACGAGCGTGATTACTGAGGGAATCCGAGACGGATGAGATCCCGAGCCAGCGGCAGCGGGCACACGTTGGGTCGCAGCGCTTCTCCGCTGCTCGTGACAAGGAAACATTCACACATTATGAGGCTTTTCCACATATGCAGGAGTTCTGAGCAAGCCCTCAGTTGCAGTAACCCTGCTTGGGTTATTTGAGTTGCCCACAGCATGTGCACTCAGTGATTTCTGCCAGCACATGGGCCATGTCTAGGATGATTAAAGTCGCTCAAAATGTCAGTTTATTTTAATCACAGCTGCAGTGCAACTCGTGCATGCATGTCTACAGTAGCGCACATGCCAGCTGGTTGTCTGCTGTTGTGACACACACTGGTGCAGTGCAGTGCAAGGCTGGCACCTGCGCGTCACAGCAAGACTTATCTTGCCGGTGTGACTGAAATATGCTGTGCAAACTGGGTGCTGGCACCAACCACACATGCAAGGCTGTCAGTCCCGCAAGTCACTGCCAGTCACTGCACATGCCATGATGGCATGCACACAATTTAGCACCATAGCAGCCAGCCACATTGCTTACACGGTGCACTTCTAAAGTCATTTATTGCGCGGCGCTCAATATCGAGCAAAACCAAGCTGGCAGCAAGGGTTGCGGAAGGCGATCCCCAAATCCACTGGAGTCCTGAGGACATTAGACCTTGGATGTGCAAATGTGGTCGGGGTCTGCATCCATACCCACATAACACCCCCTGCCCCCTCTCTAGTTGAGCAGAGGGTTGAGCTACTGGCTGGCCACACATGTGTATACAAGGTGCTGTGCGGACAGGCGACTGCACTGATCATGAACAGCCGCTGTGGCCTGGGCACATGAGCCCTGGGTGCACCATGCGCCAGACAGGCAACTGTGTTGTGACTCTACCATCTGTGCAACTGTGTCGTCACTCAATGAGTGCACAAGGTGTGATGCAGCTGCTGAGCCCTGGATGTTACCCAGTGATCAAGGGGGTGTCCACTCCCCTGGTGTTGATCATCAGTCAGGAGCCTCCTGCCACACTGGCCCACCAACACTGTTCAAGTAGCAGCCGGCCTGAGGCCTGGACTGGCCTCCAGGGCTGATGTGTTGAAACTTGAAGTACAAGCAGGGGATGCCAGGAGAGCAGCGGCAAGCAATAGAACTTCTGAGCTGAGCAGGATGGTTGAGTGTGTGTCATCATTATGACAATCAGTCGAGCCTGAGGCACCCAGCAGATGGCCCAGCTCACAAACCTTTGTGACAAGGAGAAGCTTTATCATAATATCCAGTGGGCGGTCCTACTGTCGCTGTGGCTGTGGGTTCATCACACGAGTGGCCACCAGCACCGCTGCAGCTCTGTCAGGCTGACTCGCAGCAAAGTCAGCCAGAGGATTTGATGGCTGCACATATTCAGCACTCCATGATGGCACGAAGAGGGGCATGCAGCTGGCTGAAGGGACCAGATGCTGCAGCTGCAGGACACAGCTGACTCAGCCAACTGCCAGGTCATCAGCCTGGACAAGGGTCAGCACCACAGCCTGTCACAGTCTCATCGTATACATAGTTCACATGAGGTCTGGGGAGTTGCAACTTTGAGGACTCCAGCTCCAGGGCTAGGCTTGGGCCCAACACTGTGCTCATGTGGCATGGAGGCAGGGTCAATGACGGCTGCTGCACACAACGTTAGTAACTGCTGCTGCACACAGGGTCAGTGACTGCTGCTGCACACAGGGTCAGTACCGCTGCTGCACACAGGGTCAGTGACTGCTGCTGCACACCCGTGTCAACACAGGGACAGTCAGATGACACCTGGTGAACTGGTGCACACCGTGTGCACTGACTCTGAGGGTTAGTGACCGATGCTGTACCCGGAGATGTCACAACGTTGTGGGTCCCACACTGTGCAACACGTCAACAGCAGGGTGACGCAACGCGTACGCAGGGGACGTCCCCTGCTGGCCAGCAGGGTGGTGCATACGCCCCCTGCTGCCTTCAAGGCTTGCTGCCTTGAGCTGGCCCAGCAATCATTGAATGGGCTGTGGCTGGGCAGCCAACATGAGGTCACGCGTAATTGGGAGTCCCAGCAGGGGGAGCCCAGACCAGCTTGAGGCGGGTTGGTGAGAGTCAGTCCTGAGGGAAGGTGTAACAGAGGCCCATTTGCAGCCCCATGTGTGTGTGTGGGGGGGTCCACCCAACCCGCCAGCAATGACACATAGGAGCGTGTTCGTCCAGGCAGAACCTCTACTTATGATATGTAAACCGCCAAAAAACACCCTCGTCGAGTCGTGGACCTTGCTCCTCCTATGATTGCCTGAGTTGAGCCAGCAACCCTAGGTCTGCAGGGGTGACCAGGAAGGCACGGCCCGGATGCGTTGTCCAACCAGTTAACCTTGAAACGCAACAGATAATCAACCATTATGTACCTCGGACTGACCACAGACTGTGAACAAACTTCGTCCTGACAGTGAATCCGAATACTAACAATAATGACGCGCTGCCGAGCCAAACTCTTTCATTCCCCGCTGCTCACAGCTCATTAACCCTTATCAGAGCCGCGTATTTGCGGTGAAGCGCAGTGCAGACGGTAGGGCAACAGCCTTGCAGCTGAACGCGTACGGTGTCATGGACATTACCTGAATAAGGACTTGGTTCATAACAAGATGACTGTAGGTAGTGATCTTGAGCTACAGGCAGCGGACATGTCGCCTCAGCAGAGTCAGAAAGCAGAAGTGAATTTCCAGACACAGGCTGAAGTGGGCAGCGGCTCTGAGAAACCCAATGGAAAAGATGCATCCACTCTTATCTGTGTGGTGAGTGGAGCATGTCTGGCTTGCAGCTGCGGTAGCCCGTTGCACCGGGTCATGATTGCTTGCTGGCAGACATTGCAGAAACCCGTACGGCGGGCCGCAAATGATTTGCATTGATTGTCACATGTGACTATGCTGTGCGCACAGCGATCACGACTGCTAACGGCAGACATCGTCCGGAGACCTGTGTGGTGTCACCATCAGTGCCACAGCAGCGCACAGGCCACCCCACCGTTCCCAATGGACAACCAGCCCTTGGAACTGGCTCATAACTGTATTTACATGCCATTCTGGAGCTTGCTGTCACACTCAGGCGCTGTACTTGCCCTGCAGGTGCCTGGCTGTACTACTGATGTCTCCACTGGGCCCCACTACTTGCGCCGGCACAAGATTTGCCAGCTGCACCTGAAAGCCAGGGCCGTGCGCATAAATGGGGACGAAGTCAGGTACGCATAGCCTGGCATTGCAGCTTCAGCGCTGGCAGCATCAGCTGGCGACTGCGTGAACAACCAAGTGCAGTTGCAGGGCTGTATGCAACTGCAGCGGCTTGGTTGCCGGCATGTCAGTTGCCTATGTGGTCTTCACAAACATACAGTCTCTCTTCAAATCACACATGTCAGCACAGCTTCATGGTTCACGCTGTCAGGGCCTTCATGCTGATTTGGCCCAGATACATGCAGCCTGCTTTCATGCACCTCGCCCACACTACATCCCTACCTCCCCATGCCGGGTCACCTGCCTCCCTGCAACAGGTTCTGCCAGCAGTGTGGCCGCTTCCAGCCCCTGGCAGACTTCAAAGACAACCAGCGCAGCTGTGAAGCAGCCCTGCAGGCCCACAACGCACGCAGGCGCGTCAAGAAAGACGCAAACGGCACCACCTGGTCATCTGAGCGCCGCGGCCGTGGCAGCAAGCGGGCCGCAGGTGCAGACGACCCGAGCAGCTCGGAGGATGGCGCAGTGGGCGCGTCGCGCAAGTCAGCACAGCCACGCAAGAGCAGCTCCCAGCGCTCCGCGCCATCCAACCTGCAGCAGTCAGCAGCTGGGTCGGACAGCTTCAGGGGGGCGGGGTCGGAGGGCAACGATAGGCCGCTGTCAGACGGGGCACGCACCGTGGAGCAGAATGCATGGACCAGCCACGCGTCCCCGGACAACAGCTACGGCTCACCCGCAGAGCAGCAGCAGCCGCACCTGGTGCAGCCCATGGGCATGCAGCTGCCGGGCCTCCTGCACAGGAGCAGCCTCTGTGCTGGGGCCAGCCACAGCGGCAGCCCAGCAGCCAACGAGCTCGACGGGCAGCAGCAGCAGCTGCTGTACATGCTGCAGCCCAGCACCCTGCCAGAGGTCGCCGGCAGCTTCCAGCAGCCTGGCATGCTGCAGGGCGGTTTTGGCGCCAACGGCAGCAGTATGCTTGCAGCAGGCCGCGGCCGCATGGGCGGCATGCAGTTTGGGCAGTCAGGGGACTTTGGCATGCCCGCATGCTGCGGCTCCTTCACCAGCCTCCTGCAGGACAAGTTTGGCCCCATGGGCATGCCATCCATGAGCTCAGCACAGCAGGCCATGGCAGGCCCCAGCCTTTCCTGCAACCCCAGCACAGGGCCCTCTGGCAGTGGCACACTGGAGTCCTGGATGATGCCCCAGCACATCCTGCAGCAGCAGCAGGCGCAGCTGCAGCAGTACCTCGGCCCCGCTGGTGCCACAGGGTTCGGCGAGGCCATGGGCCAATCCATGCTGCTGCAGCAGGCGATGCAGGAACAGCAGCAGCAACAGCAGATGATGATGATGTCGCAGCCGCCCTACTTGCAGCAGCCAGGGCTGCAGATGCAGATGCAGCAGCTGCAGATGTCGACGCAAGCACAGCAGCAGCAGAGCAATGGGATGGGTGGCAGCTTCAAGAGCAGCATCAACACAGACTCCACAGGCACAAACCTGGTCCCTGGCGACACTTCAGGCCAGTCTGGCAACAGGACGGGCTCCGTGAGCCCCTTTGGTGCACGCGGGGCGCCTGTCAGCAGCACGTGTGCGCAGCTGCCTCCCACGTCTGCTGCAGCAGCTGCTGCGCTGCTTGCCAAGGAGCCCTTGGACGGCCTCATGCCAGTGTCTGCCATCGCCAAAAGTAGCTGCAGCCTCAGCCTGCTTGACGGCCTGGCGACCCCCATGGTTGTGCCAGATGCCACAGCAGCAGCAGCAGCTGTTGGTGGCTCTGGGACCAACATGGCACTCGATGAGGACGCCTTACTGGACCAGGCCCTGGAGGTCCTGCTGTGCGGGCCAGACTGGCAGATGGACGACGTACTGCTCGGCCCCCGTGCGGGCGTACAGTCTGGCACGAACAGCGCGGCAGTACGGCTCGCGACGACGTCGAGCCCCAGCAGCAGCAACATCAACAGCGCCAGCAACCTGTCTGGGCCTCTCTCGGTCCCCAGCCTGCCCTCCGCAACCACCGCGTACCCAGGGCAGTCGCTGCTGCTGTCTGCGCAGCAGCTGGCTGGGCGCGGCATGGCTGCTGCGGCATCTGGGCTGGTCCCTGCCGCTGATGCGATGCGGGTGGGCAGCCCCAGTAAGGCACCAGTCAACCACTTCTTGGCTGCCTCTGCGCCTGGAATGCAAAGCAGCCTGGTGGCCGCAGGCGGCAGCATGATGGCTGGGGGAGTCATAGACGCAGACTTGGACGACCTCCTCCCGCCTGTCAGTGCGTACAGCGTGACAGCGTCAGCAGGCATGGACCTTGCCATGTCAGCACCCCTGGCAGGCAGCGCTGGCATGGCCATGACGGCCCCGCTAGCAGGCGACACCATGTGTGGTGGTGGTGGGCCCGGTATGCATGCCGGCATGTTCTCGTCTGCAGGCGTGGGTGCAGCGCATATGGGGGGTCTGGGCCCTGCAGTCAGCACAGCTCCGGGTTTGTTCCAGGCCAGCATGCTAAACGATGCGGCCGTCAACAACCCTAGGGCTGGCGGCGAGATGGGCGGGGGCATGCCAGCAGGGGCAACAGCAGGAGGCCTGGGCGCGCTGTCCTGTGCCATGCCTCCTGCGCCAGCCGCAGCTGCAGCAGGCATGCTGAATGGCATGACTGTGGGAGTCGGCAGTGGCGCCAATACGCTGGGTATGGCAGCAGCAGCAGCAGGTCCCTTGGGCCTGTCTGCTGCAGGCCCAGGCTTCACCCAACTGGACCAAAGCTACCCTGGTATGGGCGGAGGTCAGCAGATGCATCCGGCCCTGTGGCAGCACCAGCAGCAGCAGGAGAGCCTGCTACTGCAGCAGCAGCTCATGATGCAGCAGCAGCAACAGCAGGAGTACCTGCTGCTCCAGCAGCAGCAGCAGCTGCAGCGCCGGCAGCAGCTCATGCGGCTTCAGCAGCAGCTTGACTCCCAGATGACGTACTCGCAGCAGCTGGTGCGGCTGTCCATCAAGCTGCATGGTGTCACTCCTGACCAGCTGCCCTGCAGCACTGTCCTGGCCATGGAGCGGCTGCTAGTCAACAATGCAGCAGACATTGAGATGATCCTGCTGCAGCCCTCCCTCAGGCAGGGCTGCATCCAGTTTGAGCTGGATATCCTCATCAAGTGCCCTCGGGTTGAGAAGCACGACGGCAGCACCACTGCAGCCGCGGCGCGCCCACCGGCACGCACAACGTCGGCCGCGTCGTCCGCAGCGGAGAACCTCTTTGAGTCGGACGAGCCCGACGTCACGAGCCGGCCAAAGCTGCACCACGCACGACTCAGCAGCAGCTTTGCAGGCATGGCCGCGGTCGTGGCAGCGCTCAACTGCGACGCAGCCACAAGCGCAGCAGAGGCGCAGCTCAGGCGCGCGCTGCCTTTCGATCAGCTGGTGTCTGTGCTGCTGGACTTGCCCCTGGTGTCTGGTGGCGCCCAGGCGTCCAGTGCTGCTGCGTCTGACGGCACAGGCTGCCCTAGCAGCAGCGACCCTGGCAGCGACAGCGGCAGTGATGACAGCAGCGACGACGGCAGTGTCGACAGCAGCGACGACGGCAGTGTCGACAGCAGCGACAGCAGCAGTGAGTGGCGCCGCAGCCTGCGCAGCTGCGCGACAGCCATCTATGCACAGGTCGGGAGCTGCCTGGGTGTCTGGAGGTCTGGCAGTGGGGTGGTTCAGGACTGGGACACAGAACTGGACCCCCACTTCACGTTCAGTGCTGCTGCAGCTGGTGGCAGCGGCAGCAATAGCAAGTGGCGGCCAGTCATCAAAACATGCATGCCGCTTGTCAGCGCGGTGGCGGACGCATCTGCAGCCAGCAGCCCCACAGCAGCAGCGGCGGCAGGGCAGGCACACGGCCTCGTGCCGCTCCCACTGCGGGTCCAGCTGCAAGCTGCTGCCGGCAGCAGCGGCGGCAGCGGCGGCCAGGGTCTGCAGGTGTGGTGTGTGCGCCGCGGGCAGTTCCTGCCCCTGGCCAGCCGCGCGGCGTCTGCCACTGTTCCTGGCTCTACTGCGTGGACTGACGAGGCTGGTGCTGGCAAACGGGACCTTCAGGTGATCACGGGCTTGCTGGACGCATCCCCAGGCCTCCTGCTGCTGCAGGCAGAGCAGCAGGTGCAGCTGCGCAGGGCCGGCGGCACCGCAGCAGCGGCTGCAGCGGGCTCCACCTCAGAGGCCAACGAGTTTGGCTGCATGAGCGGCTTGGTGCCGGTGCTGCTGTGCCCATCTGCAGCCATGGCTGCCGAGATGCATGTGCACTTGGCCATGGCAGACAACCCGGGTGGGGTGGCTCCCAAGGTGCTGCATGCCGGGCTTGTGCTGGACTTCTGGGCGATGGTGCAGCGGCAGCAGCAGGGGCACATGGCAGGCAGCCCACAGGCACAGTGGCAGGAGGACCTGCTGAGGAACCCACGCTACCTCAAGGCAATCAAGTAAGGATGCCTGAGTTCCCGCCTGATTGCCTGTGCATGACAGGGTATACGCAGTTCAAATTGAGCCTTATTGTGATCGACAGCGGTTGTGAATTGAGCCTGATTGCGATTGATTGCGGTAGCCTTGCTTCGTCCACAACGCGGTTTGAGACAGTCTAAGATATGGACCCAGACCATCACCAAGAGTCGCAATCACACTCAGGCAGCCAACCAGACCCCTGGAACAACCTGTCCTGACCCCTGTTGCTGCTGCCTGTGCTGTCCTGCAGGGCGATGGGCACCCAGCTCCTGCTGTATGCAGTGATCAACGGCATGTCGGCGACATCAGCACATCTGCACACCATCATGCTCGCGCTGCGCGGCCTGCAGGCCACACAGGTTGCTGCTGCCGGCCTGGGAGCAGCAGCAGCAGCTGACCAAGAACCAGTAGTGGCTGCTGCTGCTGTTGCTGGGGAAGCAGCGTTGGCGGCAGATGTGGCTGCAGTCACAGCAGCAGCTGACGCAGCAGCAGATGCTGTGTCTGGTGAAGCAGGTGATGCAAGCCCACCTGGTGCAGCTGTGTCAGCAAGCGCTGATGGTGCCCGCAGCTCCAGCCTCAGCCCAGCGTCTGCTGAAGAGGCCAGGGCACAAGCCTTGCAGGAGGTCGGCTCAAGTGCAGCGGCAGCAGCAGGCCTGAAGCCAGTGCAGGACTGGGTATTTGAGGAGGTTGTCTGCAAGAAGAGCAGCGGCTGCGGTGACGTTGGTGACGTCAGCAGCAGCAGCGGCGAGGGAAGTTCTCTGAAGCCCCCTGGGAAGAAAGGCGGCAGGGCTGCAGCAGATGTGGGCGCGGGCGCTGCGGCTGGGCAGCAGTCCCCATACGTCATCTTCAGGGGCGCCGCCCAGATGCTGGCGATGCTGCTGCTGATGTACCTGCTGCTGCAGGTCTGTGCGGCTGTTTACAAGGGCCACTCGCCTGTCGCACAGCTGCGGTCGGCCCTGTCCCAGGTCAACGACTTGCTGGGCATCATGCTGGTACCCCTCGCGATGATGTGTCTGGGCGGGGTTTTGGCGATCTGGCAGTTTGGGTTTAGCGAGGGACCAGCGCAGCCCGGTCAGCAGCAGCAACGTGTGCAGCAGCCGGGCAGCGCCAAGCAGGACGCTGCAGGCGGCAAGTCTGGCAGCAAGTCTGCTGCTGAGCTGACTGGTGACATCACTGGTGTGACGTGCAGCTCCTGAGTCGCCTGTTCTGCCAGGGGTTGGGATGTGGAGTTTGAGCGGCGGAAGCTTGGACCCTCAACCTTGCTGTAGCTGAAGGGTTCCTTGGTTGGGTTACGTAGGCGTGTGTGTGGTGGTTGGGTGTGGTATGGGTGTGGGTGTTGGCACAGGAGGACTGGGACTTTGGGCTTGCCCTCTTTGTGGTGGTGGTGGTGTGTAGGTGTTGCTGCTTTGTTGCTGCCGTTTTATTACTGTCCAGGTTGGCCGAGGAGCACGTTTGTGACGTATGAGTGTGCCATAAATCGCTTTCTTGGTTCCCGATGTGCTGACAGCAAGCAATATAGGTTGGGTTTAGGCCGGGTGAACTCCTTGCGTTGGCAAAAGCCACTTCGTTACTTTCGTGGCTTAAGATGAACGCTATCTTGAGATGAACGAGTGTGCAGCCTCCTTCCGCTGCTTTTGACTTGGTTGGCCAGCTGCAATGGCGTTGTGCTGCGCTGTGCTATGCTGTGCCCCACTGGATTGGGCGTAAGCCATGACGCTGGCTTTGCTTGCCCCCACACGATTTGCAGCAGCAGTGCTGTTGTCTGAGCAGCACAGTCATCAATAGAGACACATGGCGATCACCGACGCCTCCAACTTGCGGTTTCGCCGTGCGATGTCTGAGCTGGCAGGTGGCGGCTGGGATGCTTGGGTGTCAACTCGCAAGGTGTGCACGCGTGTGTGTGTCTGTGGTTGTGGGTTATATTCTGAGGACTGCACTGTGACCTGTGGTCACGCTGGCTTGAGCTCTCAGGGCAGGCTTCGATGGGGCCCTGCCTTGGTGTGTATAGAGGGCCCGCAGTCGTGAACTCAAAGCTCTCCGAGCTGTATTATGCGGCGTCGAATCATGCGATGCATGAACCTGGAAGCCCAGCGCATCGTGGGGCAGCTTTTGCCCCAAGTAACGCATGCGCTGTCTAGGGCATTGCTGGGCGTGTGTATTGGCCATGCTGTGGCCTGTGGCTGTGCTGGCTTGCCAGCACGTGCTGTCAGCGCATGCCGCCTGCAGAGACCAACGTGTACAGGGACCTGGTACGGGGGTTGCTGCCATGACATGCCACATCAGTGCCTTGGTTCCTTGCTGCTGTGCTGATCAAGTGACTTGGGGATGCCTCTGTGAGCCCTTTTGAGGCGGCGCCTAGTCTGTGGGTGTGCTGCTGTCCTGCTCTCGAGGCATGGATGAGCCATGGACCGCCCTCTTATCAGTGGCAGCGTTGCATGTGTGATGCAGCCAACACAACGCCCTTTTGGCGGGAAGGCAGAGCTATTGGGCGGCAGTGCTGCTGGGTGACCTGTGCAGTCACGCATGACATGTTACTGCTTTGTGGTGAAAAGTCGTTGACAAGCACTCAAGACGGCATCAGTTTGGAGGACTGCGCACTGAGTTTGGCGCCCACCTCTAGCGCCAGAAATGAAATGCGGCGTGTCCTGTGTGTGACTCGCAGTGCCGATGACCTGCGGCTGCTGTTGCTCACTCACAAACAGCAGCTCTGTGTGCTTGTGCAGTCCTTTCTTCATGTTTGGGGCCGACTGTTGCCTGTGCTGCTGTCTCCCGATAGCTTTGGGAGCACTTGTGGTTCGGGCCCCGCCGATAGTGCAGCTTGATTGGGCTGCCCATTCCTTACCTGCCACATGGGCTGGTTGAGTGCTGCACAAAACCGACCCAGGAATGGCACTGGACGACTGTGTGCCTATCGTTCAGCCTGCGGCGACACTGTGGGAACAGGCATACCGATGCCTTGTTGAGATGCTGCGCTACATGCATGTGTGCTGCTGCCGGGGGCTGGTGTGTGGGCGCGGCGGTGTACATGGGTTGTACAGGGCGCACCTATGGTGCACTTGTGGACGCGCTGATTCGGTATGTCGGCTGATCTGTGCGGGGTACACAAGGAGCCGTGCGTGGGCCCTTGAAGCTAGAACCTGGCTGTGGCACACCCTGACAGATGACCTTGGCCTAGGGATGTCCAGTTGAACAGCGGTGTCCAGGTGCAAGAATGCTTTGATGTGTGACAGGGGCTGGTCGGGTGACCACTCACAGCATTTGTCAGCTGTGACATTTTGTATGCGCGGTGCACAGAGGTGTGTGCGGCTTGTGTGGCCGAGGCTGTGACTGTGTGCAATGTCATGTCAGGAACTGGGTTACATGTGCGTGTTTACTGTCATCAACTGTTTCGGCCACTTTGCTGGCGGTTTGGCAGCCAGCAATGAGCAGTGGACCTCTGTGCGTCTGTTTGGGCTGGGCTGCTCCGGCCATCCGACGCATGCGCTTGAGCCGGCTTGCATCTCTATGAGGTCGCTGCCGTTGTCGACCTTTTCAGTGCTGCGCCTGCTGTTTACCGCTAGCATTGCCTGTTGCTGCAGGCCTGGAGGTGTGGTGGCTGCGGTAGAAGTAGTATTTGCGTGGCAACAACCACGGGCCGCTGGTTGTCGCTTGCTTCCGTTGCTCAGGTGCAATTTGAGTGTGGGACTGGGAACTGGCGCTTGCTTTTGCAGCACAGTTGGTTTGCGTGATGGACTGCCGCTTGCTTGTGCATCGCTGATGCTGTGTTTTGAGACTATTACCACAGTGTGACCTTGCCGGAAGGCTTTTCTGGTCTTTGTCAGAGAGGATATGTTGATGCCACTCACTTGCTTCTGCTTGCAGCAGTAGCAGCACGTGTGCTTTCTGCAGTATGATTGGTTTGGGTTCGTGCTGGCGATGTGCCGCTGTTAACCTGACAGTGCTGCATGGTATGGGCCACACAGGCAGGCAGGAAGCAGGAACTGTCTGCGTGTAACTGAGGAACACGTGTACCACGTTCATGGGCACTGCCTTGCCGCTGCACTGTGTTGTTGATCAGCACTTTGTCTGTAGTGCTGGCATCCTGTGCAGTGTGCTTTCTTATTCTTACTTCCGTCACGTGTAGGACTCTGTCGTCCCATCAGCCTGGCAGATGGGTTGTGACGTTTTGCACTCTGCTATTACTGCCACAAACACTGCTCCAATGCAGTGCATGTGTGCTGCACTGACTTGTGAGTGTATGTATCTTGCTTGTTTTGCTGTTGATTGGTTCAGAGGATGTGTGTGCACCTGTTTGCGAGGTTGGTGGTTGCTTGGAGCCAGGTACGGTGACTCATCCGGGTGAGTCATCGCACTTGACGCATGTGCTGTCATGTGTGTGCAACCCAAGACAGCATGATGTTCTGAATTCTTTGCCATTGTGCGGCGGAACTTGTCACACTGCAACCCCCGAGTGCCTCAACTCGGCTTGCAATCGGCCCTAGGCTTTGAATAGAGTTGAGTGTGTGCTTTGCTGAACATGGACCATACCCTACTAGGCTAGCATGCAGGCAGTGCAAACCGCAGGTTGCTGCTTGTCCCACAGCATGCTGCTTGGGCGGCATCTGCATCCGTTGGTGCCTGGATGCCGGGTTGATTGCACCTCATCTTTTGGTGGCAACAACGCAGGGAGAGAAACCACACTGATGCATGTACATGGGCAGGGACAGTGGTGGGACACATGGGTAGAAATGTGGGTTGATGGCCTGGCGACGAATCGACTCTGAAGTGCACGTATGGCCTCTGTCGTCATATGGGTTGCCACAAATATGGTGGCGTTGGGGGTGGTTGGCAGGCATGTGTGTTTACAAGTGCCAGTGTTACTGCTGCATGGATGAGGCCAGGCTTGGACACCACACAAGGAGCCAGTGTGGCTCACTGGGTGTCTGTGTCAAGGGCATGCATCGGAGTTCAGGCAGCATCCGGGCTGTACAGTCGACTTGTTGGACAAGCATGCATGCCAAGTTCAGGAGTTACATCTGAGGCCAGATATGACGATTCAATGACACTAGCTGCTGCAGCTGGTCCAGTTGTTTCTGTTGGTTGCCTTTGTTCTGTCAGAGTGCAGTTGCCTCTTGGAGGGTGTGTGCCAAGTGCAGCAAGTGGGCCACATCCAACGAGGGCAGGGGTGGTGATCGAGATGGTCGGATGACTCACCGGTGTCTGGGCGTGCTGGCTCATGCGGTCATAACTTTTGCGGGGACCCTTTGCATTGCTGCAAGTCAGACTGGCTCGGCTGTCAAGCTTCGTCTTGTGTAGGTGTGTGAAGGCACAACACACATTCCCATTCATACCATGGGGGCTGGTGCAGAGTTTGGGTCTTGTGAGAGTATGGTCGACCACCTGTACGACTTTCTCAAGTACCCCAGCGGTCAAAAGCGCAGCAGGTGTGGTTTTGCTGTGTGCCACTGATGTGCACATGCAATGCAATCATGGCATGCCACAGCTGGCATGAGCGGGCTCGTTGATGCTGTGGCTGCTGCAGCACGTGCACACAACACAACGTGCGCACAGGGCGATTTTGCTGTCCGCCACAGGACTTGGCGCCAGCAGAAGTGTGTCCTGGGCCACGCTGGCTGGTGGCTGTGTGCCTGCATGCACAACACATGAACATGCACGCAGGCCTACCCGGTGGGGGCTTCAGAGTGTCCGCGGGGGCTGCACAGTGCTCCTGCAGCCATTGCAGGCACCGGGAAAGGATGGGCGCCTGTGGTGGTTCTGCTGGTCGCGATGCGCTTCTGTGCACTGCGGCGGCTTGTGGCTGCTAGGTCAAGCTGCGGCCCCGCAGGCAGTGTGGCTGTGTGGGATCTGATGCAGGCATGAGCCGCTACCCGGTTGCCTCTGATTTGTGGTCGCGCTTCAGGCAGAATCTGGCCATGCCAGCCTTGTTGTGTCCCTGGGCACACAAAGAACGTGTGCAGGTGCCGCAGGGGCCAGCTTTTGTGCATTGGTGGCAGCAAGCTAGTGCGCCATGGTGGCAACATGAGTGCATTTGTGCCTGGGAGGTCTCCAGACGTTATGCCGGGACAGTGTGCTGCCGGGTTTACACACAAGAAGGGTGGCAAGCCAGGGCTCGTACTATGATAGTATGCTTCAGGTGTGTACCAGACTCTGCTTGCGGTTGGCCACTCAGTGACACTCTGTGTCACACGGGATGCTCAATGCCAGGGTTGGGGCTTGGCTTTTCTCCTTCCTTGGCCTTGCTATCTTCTTCATCGAGTCACAAATCAAGGTGCTTCATGAGGTTTGGGGTGTGATGAGTCCTCAGGGCTGGGCTGGCACCCCTCAGGGCAGACGTGGTACCGATTCACACTGGACACGCAACCGGCGACTGTCCGGCAGACGTCCTGTGCAGTGTCGGCGCGCGCGGAAGCGGGCCACCCGGCTGTTTGTGCATGCTTGCGGACCTGCTGGTGTGTGCTTACAGGCAGTGTGTTGACAGTCAGTGTGGCCGTGCTTGACAGGCAGCCTGACATGGTTGTGCTTGCAAAGGTTGTGTTGGCCGTGTTATTTCTTGTTCTGGTGTGGTCTTGTGTGGTCCTGGTTGGGGGAATCGCCACATGTTTTGTGATGCTTGCAGCTTGCGGTGCAAATACAGTGTGAAGCATGTGTCAAATCTGTAGCGTCCGCGACCGGATTTGGATTACCATTGCTTGCCTGCATTGCAAGCGCATACGTCGTGTGCCAGGCCTACATTGATCACTTGCTCCGTACTGTACTGTACTGTGCTGGGCAACCCTGTGGGGTTACATATGCGGGGTGCAGTCCTTGACAGTTTGTACATGGAACTCCAAGATGCCGTATGAGCAGCAATGAATGCTGCACAATTAGTGCCTGCTGCGCCTGTTGTGAGTACTGGTATTGCAACAACTACTGTAATATGATCGCAGACGGTGCAGAATATTGTATGATAACAAGCACACGAGCCTGGCATGCATTTCCCCTCAGCGACTGGTGGCTGTGCATCTGCAGCAAAGCCAGTACTCTTAAGACAATTGCTGCCTGACAGCCTACAGCCGACATCATGCTGCATGAAGCAGGGGCTGTAATGACTGTCGCTGTCAACGCTTGTGCAATTAGTGATGCACAGAGTGCTACATGGTCAGTGAGCGATTGTCAGTGTGGGGCGGGCGGGCCTCAAGCTGTGTTCATGTACCACCTTGTTTCCTTGTACAACTCTGTGTTGCATGGCACAGCGGTACGAGCAGTGGCAGTCGCAAGTATCCAACACCCTTTCTGTCACAGCCTGACTCTCCTGTCAAGTGCCTCACACAACAAACGGTTGCTGCATGACACCACACATCATCAGCAAACTCAATGATAGGAAGGTGTGCACCATGCCACACCATCCACACACAGTCACTAGCTGCTACTAGCAGCGGCGTGCAGCCTCCTGCACTCACAGGGCCCATTTCGGCTGCATCACTGCCCTACCACAACCCCCATACGGACCTGGTGTGTTGAGAACCACACTGCGTGCTTCCTACGACAACACACACGATGCACTGCTCCCACGCCAAAGGCCACCACAGACAGCTGTGCATCTGTGCCACAACGCCCTCCTCCTGTCACATGCCACAAGCCCGGCCCCCAGCCCGTGCAGCTCACAACCCACTCCCTGAACCTTCTCCAACGCTGCTGCCGCCTGCTGACTGCTCACCAACGCCGTGGTTGAGCCACGCAGCCGCCACAGGCTGCAACTCTGTCCACATACGAGAGGTATGTGTCTCACTCCAATGGCTCGTGGCTGTGCATCTGTCCACAAGCCGCAGCCCCAACCCCTGCAGCTTGCTGCCTTGTGCCTGCACCCGCCCCATGATTGCCTGCCGTCTGCTGGCTGTCCTGCTGACTGTCCATCATCATCGCCACCAACCACGCAGCGACGCTGGCTGCAGCTGCCCACGTGGAACACCCCCCGCCATGACTGGTGGCTGTGCATCTGCATCTGCCATCAGCCCTACCGCCAACCCCTGCAGCTTGCTGCCCGATGCCTGCTCCAGCATAGCCTGCAGCTGCTGACTGCCTAGTCCGTTACCACCATACCCTAGCGGCTATGCATCTGCGAAGTCGGCTGCAGCTGTCCACGTGTACCCAGGACCTGCGTGTCTTACTCCATGACTGGCGGCTGTGCATCTGCCACAAGCCCTGCCCCCAGCTCCTGCAGCTTACTGCCCAGGGCCTGCGCCTTCTCCAGCCTTGCTGCAGCCTGCTTCAGCTTCAGCCGCAGCGCCTTCAACTCGCGCTCCGACTTGGTGAGCTGTGAGAGAGTGAGGTGGGGAGTGAGAGCGTGAGTGAGAGTGAGAGGACATGCAAGGAAGAGTGAGAAGGGGCCGCCATGGCTGGCTGACTGTGACGAGGAAAGTGACCTATGGTGTGACTGGAAACAAGCCATTGCCCTTCACACTTTTCATCACACGAAGCTGTGACATAGGTATGCACCCACCTGGTCCTGCAGCGCCACCTTCTCCTCGTCCTGCTTGCTCAGCCGCTCCTGTACAGCAGTCGTACAGCAGTACAGTGAGGAGGTACGATTAGCAGCACTGTACTGCATTGCCTGGGCAGATGGCACCATGCAGCCATGCAGCGCATTGCGTACACAGCACTTGAGTGCGCTTCACAGAAAAAAAACAGCCCACGGTACAATGCAGGAGTCAGGGCCCAGGCCGATGCATTTCGTAATGCAGCACAGTGCAGTACATCATCCTGATTGCACCTGCAGGCTGTCATTGTCCCTCTGCAGAGCTGCCTCCCTGCGTGCAGCACCAACCAGCTTCTTGTCCAGTGCCTGCTTCTGCTTCTCCAGCTGCTGCAGGGCCTTGGGGTGTGACTTCTGCTCCTGGCGCAGCCGCGTCACCAGCTCCTGAAGGGCACACGACGAAGCAGGGCGGGGTGTTATGTGGGGAGACCTGCCAGGCTGGTCCTATTGGTCCTCCCCACACTTCAGCTGTCACGGTTTCCACAAACTCGCACTATAGCACCTCACACTTTCCCCGTCATCACACATGTTGTTGCTCACTCTTTGCACCAGCCCGACGGCTGCCTCACCTGGCTCTCCTTGAGCTGGTCCCTCACTCCTTTGAGCTCCTCATACTTTGAGTCAAAGGCAGCCTGCAGCTTCTGTAGGGCAGACTTGGCGGCTGTGGCACAAGCGCCACCTGCCCCTGCACCAGCAGTGTGTTGAGCAGCAGAACAAACAGAATTGGCAGAGTACAAGGGCAGCTGTGCACACTGTTTGCTTTGTGTTGGGCAGCTGGTTGCATCCGTTGCGTGACGTCTCTGCGCCAGGTGCTGGTGGGTGGGGTGGGGGCTGGTGAAAAGCAAGAACAGCAGTACAAGGGCAGGAGCACCAGCTGTACGATGACGATGACGCAGCTCAAGCAAAATATTGGGGGCAGTGTGTGTTACATGTGAGCACGTTCGCCACAACAAGAGTGGCATTACCCAC